>JAESUZ010000170.1:0-134959 GCA_017311185.1 Proteles cristata cristata | reverse complement strand
ACCTCACTGGCAAGGGGGCCCCAACCTGAGCTGCTGCAGCTGCAGCCTGAGGATTACCAGGAGGATTTCTCCATGGTTCCTGCACCTTCATGTCACTAAGTTCCATGTGAATGTCTGGAAGGGCATCGGCAGAGCTGCAAGGGAGGCTGGGAAACAGAATGTCTGGATTCCATATTGGTGAATTAAGGATTCCTACAAGGAGAACTCCCTATAGGAAAGGTTTACAAAGTTGTCCTACTGCATCAAGAATGCACATGTCAACCGTACCTTGGGAGTTTTCGGTAACCATCTTGTGACTTTTTCTTATTTTATTTTTAATGTTTATTTTTTAGAGAGAGAGAGACAGAGCATGAGGCAGGGGAGGGGCAGAGAGAGAAGGAGACACAGAATCCAAAGCAGACTCCAGGGTCTGAGCTGTCAGCACAGAGCCTGACATGGGGCTTGAACCCACCAATCATGAGATCATGACTTGAGCTGAAGCTGGACACTTAACCGACTGAGCCACCCAGGCGCCCCCCCCATCTTGTGACCTTGATGGGGAATTAGCCTTTAGATGAAACTGACATGCCAGAAGTCAGAGAAGAGAGTTATAAAGAAACTGACGACATCTCTGCGCTGCTGGATCAACCCAGAGCTGAAACCCATCCTGTCTCTGGGATCCAGGTCCACCACCTAATAAATCCCTATTATTTGAACTTCTTTGAGTTGGATTTTGTATTACTTACAAATGAATTAATCTTAAATTAAATAATATGTAAACAAAAAATAATTGGAAAACATTCATAAATTTTTAGCAATGAAATTATTGGATTACAGGGTACATACATTTTAAGTTTGGATATATGTTACTAAATTACCTTGCAAACTGTTGCACCATTTACTTCCACTAGCAGTTTGTGAGAGTTTCTTCACACTCTCACCCCCACACTAAATTTTATCCTACATTTTATTAACCGGTTAGATGAAAAGTAGCATCTCACTATGTTTTTAATCTTCACGTTTAATAAATTATTTATGAATGAAATAAAAACACTTTAAGTGTTAGTTATTTCTGTTATTTCTATTAGCTGCTTATTTTTATCCTTTTGCCATTTTTCTATTGGGTTACCATTTCTTTCCTTACTGACTTGTAAGTGCTTATATATATATGTAAATTATAGGTTCTAATACATATTTATTTAACAGATATATACAGTACATCATATGTACTGTATGCTTCTGTCCTTCCATGATAGGCTCAGGAAGAGAATGCAAAGGATCAGCATGCTTATAGTTGACTTTAAGAATGAAACATTAGGGCGCCTGGGTGGCTTAGTCAGTTAAGCGTCCGACTTTCGCTTAGGTCATGATCTCACGGTTCGTGGGTTCAAGCCCTGCGTCAGGCTCTGTGCTGACTGCCAGCTCAGAGCCTGGAGCCTGTTTCAGTCTGTGACTCCCTCTCTCTGACCCTCCCCTGCTCATGCTGTTTCTGTCTCCTAGAAATAAATAAAACATTAAAAAAAAATGAAACATGGACAATTTAATAAAGTTGCAAGATACAAAATACATAAAAATCAATTGCACTAACAATGAACTATTGGAGAGAAATTAAGAAAACAATCTCATTTATAATAGTATCAAATATAAAAAATACTTAGGAATAAATTGAACCAAGGAGATGAAAATCTTCACACTGAAAACTATAAAACACTAATGAAAGACACTAAAGAAGACACACAGGAATGTAAAGCTAGTCTGCGTTCATGGATTGGAAGGGTGGTATTGTTAAAATACCCATAATACCCATGGCCATCTATAGATTTAATGCAATCTATCAAATTCCAATGGCATCTTTTACAGAAATAGAAAAATAATCCTAAAATTCATATGAAATTACAAAAGACCCCAAATAGCCCCAAAAATCTGGAGAATGAACAAACCTGGAGGCACCTCTTCTTTCTTTCTTTCTTTCTTTCTTTCTTTCTTTCTTTCTTTCTTTCTTTCTTTCTTTCTTTCCTTTCTCTTTCCTTCCTTCCTTCCTTCCTTCCTTCCTTCCTTCCTTCCTTCCTTCTTTCTTTCTTTCTTTCTTTTTCTTTCTTTCTTTCTTTTCTTCTTTCTATTTTTAGAGAGAGAGAGAGAAGGAGAGGGAGAGAAAGAATTCTTAGAAGTCTCCACCTCCACACCCGGACGCCAGGTCTTAATCTCAAGACCTGGATATCATGACTTGAGCTGAAATCAAAGAGTTGGTTGCTTAACCAACTGAGTCACCCAGGTGCCCCTGGAGGCATCACTCTTTCTGATTTAAAGCTATATTACAGGGGCACCTGGGTGGCTTAGTCGGTTAAGCATCCGACTTTTGCTTAGGTCATGATCTCATGGTTCGTGGGTTCGAGCCCCACGTCAGGCTCTGTGCTGACTGCCAGCTCGGAGCCTGGAGCCTGTTTTGGATTCTGTGTCTCTCTCTCTCTGACCCTCCCCTGCTCACGCTGTCTCTCTCTCAGAAATAAATAAAGCATTAAAAAAAAATCTTTTTAAACAAAATATATAAGGAACTCATGAACTCAATGGCAAAAACAAAACAGATAACTCAATTTAAAAACAAAAAACAGGCAGGGGCAACTGGGTGGCTCAGTCCGTTAAGCTTCCGACTTTGGCTCAGGTCATGATCTCACAGTTCATGGATTCGAGCCCCACGTCGGGCTCTGTGCTGACAGCTCAGAGTCTGGAGCCTGCTTCGGATTCTGTGTCCCCCTCTCTCTCTGATCCTCCCTTGCTCATGTTCTGTCTCTCTCTGTCTCTTAATAATAAATAAGTTTAAAAATATAAATAAAAGATAAAAATAAAATACAAAAAAAGAAACAGGCAAAAGACCTGAATAGACATTTTCCCAAAGAAAACATAGAGATGGCCAACAGATACAAGAAATGATGCTCACTAATCATCAGGGAAATGCAAATCAAAACTGCAATGAGATATCACCCATACCCGTTAGAACAGCCATTATCAAAAAGACAAGAAATACTAAATATTAGCAAGGATGTGGAGAAAAAGCAACCCTTGCACATCTGTTGGGAATGTAAACTGGTACAGCTACTCTGGAAAACTAAATGAAGGTTCATCAAGAAATTAAAAACAGAACTACAAAATGATCCAGCAAACCTACCTTTAGGTATATATGCAAATAAAATCATTATCTCAAAGAGATATCTGTACCCCAGGATTCATCGCAGCATGTATGGAATCAACCTAAGTCTATTATTCTATACATATAATATTTATAAATATTTATGTTTTTCTATGTATATTTATTTTATATTTATAAATATATAATTTATACATAAATTATATAACTATACTTTATAAATATATATATTCAGCCATATAAAGAAGGTAGTCCCGCCATTTGCAACGATATGAATGAACATGAAAGGCATTACCCTAAGTGAAATAAACCAGAGGAGGACGAATAATGCATTATTTCATTTATACGTGGACTCAGAGGGAAAAAATAACTAAAAAGTAAAACTCATAGAAACATAGTAGAATAGTGGTTACCAGAGTCTGGGACGAGGGGTCAAGCGCAGGTTGGCAACGGATACAAAGTTTCATTTAGGAGAGGAACAAAGTCTGAGGATCTAATGATAGCATGATGCCTGTAGTTAGAAATGCTGTTATGTGGTTGGAATCCGCTGAGAGAACCCAGGGGTTCTCACACTCACACAAGTGACGGAAGGTGCGGATCCTTTCACAGTGCATACGAAAGGATCGCATTGCCCAGTTTGACTATACCGTGCTTTTATTTGCTAAGTACGCCTCAATACGGTTGAAGGGGGAAGAAGATGAAAACGAAACAATGAAAGCTAGAAAACTGCTCTGTCCTCAGACCCCAGCCTTCCGCCGCTGCCCACCAGGTGTCACTGTGGAAACACGGAAGACCTGCTATGCGAGGCGCTCAGGACACCGAGCGGCCTTAAGTACTCCGCCAGCCCGCAGTTCCAAGGTCACGGGGCCACGGGCTGTTTCTCCTGGGACACCCAAGGGTGAAATGTATGAAGACTTGAGCTGGAAGCCTGTCGTTGCTGCAGCAATGTTAGGTCCAGGGAAGCAGTCCACCCCCCACCCCCTTCACGGTGAACTCCCCCTGGGTCCGCCCTGGGGCCTTGGTGCCATCTGGGGTCAGGGTCACCTGAGTGCGTCCCGGGTGATGCAGTCACACTGGCCTTCCTGCAGAAAGCCACCCGAGTCTCGCTAACTTCCTTCCTTTTTCCCAGGACACCTCCCAGGAGTCTCCTTCAGTCTTTGGGAAACTGCTGACCTTCCCCCAGCAAACTGCAAGCTCAGGAGCCAAAGAACAGAACAAGAGAGCAGCGTTGACCACTCCCAAAAGTGCCCGGCCACCCCTCCCCCCTTCTTCCCTTCCCCCTACCTGACTAAAAGGAATTCCCCCTTCCAGAACGCAGGATCAGAGGGAGACCTCAACTGACAGAGATGCAGCTGTCCTTTTTTTTTTTTTTTGGTTATTTATTGTTTTTAGTAATCTCTACACGAAATGTAGAGGGGCTCGAACTCACAACCAGAGAGCATGAGTTAGTTGCATGCTCTTCCGACTGAGCCAGCGAGGTGCCCCACTGCTATTAATTTTATTTTTTTTTATTTTTTTTATTTTTCTTTTTTTATGTTTTATTTATTTATTTCTAGGAGAGAGAGAGAAAGAGAGACAGTGTGAGCAGAGGAGGGTCAGAGAGAGAGGGAGTCACAGACTCTGAAACAGGCTCCAGGCTCTGAGCTGGCAGTCAGCACAGAGCCCGACGCGGGGCTCGAACCCTGAACCGCGAGATCATGACCCAAGCGAAAGTCGGACGCTTAACCGACTAAGCCACCCAGGCGCCCCAAATTTTAAACAACACTCTACCTTGCTAAGTGGCTTATTATATACAAAAATGGGATGTCGGCGGTGGTGCCGAGCTGAGGTACAGCAAGCAGAGCCGGTGTGTAGGGGGAGGGCAGGGGGCCCGACTCAGCCTCCCCACCCTACCAGCCGGAGCCCCCCAGCCCAGCGAGAGCCCAGCCCGGGGCCCCAGCATCCACCACCTCACCTCACGGCGGGGGCACCTGTCGCAGCAAGGCCATCGCGGGCTACGAGGAGCCGCCCTCGGTCCGGGCACCGTCCTGGGGCAACCAAACCTCTGTCAGCGTCACGCTGGCTGAGGTTGGCCAAGGTGTCCTGGTTGGCCAAGACCAGCCAAGTGCTGTCCTGACTAGGCTGACACTCAGGGGCCAGACCTGCTCTTCTGATCTGGACTCGCTGCTGCCCGTCGGGGAATTTACCAGGGATTTTCTACCGGGAGCCCCTGCACAGCTCCTGCTTCCAACATCACTGTCACGGTGACTGCCAAGACCCTCACCCTGCCCGTGGCCAAGGGCGCCCAGGGCGGTGTGACCGACAAGCGGTGCTATGAAATGGCCTCCCACCTCAGCATTCCCGGGACTGACCTCGTCTGTCCCCCCCCAAGCTGCTTCTGCACCCCTCTCCTGCCCACACACACATGCGCCATTTTTATTTGGGGGGGAGGCTGGGGTTGGATGGACAGACTCCTCCCCCGCCCACACCCCTCCTCTGTGTAGTTAGAAAACTGTTTTGTTTGGGGGGTGGTTTTTTTTTTTCTGAATAAAAAAGAGTCTACTAACAAAAAAATGGGATTTTACCCCACATGCTGTTTTAAGTCTGTTTTCTTTACTTAATTGAGGCATTATCCAGGGGATAAGAATGTCGAGAATCCCAATGTCTTAGTCTGCTCCGGCTGCTACGACAAAAATACCGCAGACTAGGTGGCTTAAACAACAAACATTTATTCCTCACAGTTCTTTTTTTTTTTTTAATGTTTATTTATTTTTGAGAGAGAGAGATGGGGGCAGACTGTAAGCAGGGGAGGGGCAGAGATGGAATCGAAGGGACGCACCAGGCTGGGAGCTGTCAGCACTGAGCCCAACACTGGGCTGGAACCCACAAACTGTCAAATCATGATCTGAGCCCAAGTGGGACGCTTAGCCGGCTGAGCCCCCCAGACCCCCTAATTCCTCACAGTTCATTTTTTTAATTTATTTTTAATGTTTTATTTATTTCTAGAGAGAGAGAGACAGCGTGAGCAGGGGAGGGTCAGAGAGAGAGGGAGTCACAGACTGAAACAGGCTCCAGGCTCTGAGCTGGCAGTCAGCACAGAGCCCGACGCGGGGCTCGAACCCACGAACCGCGAGATCATGACCTAAGCGAAAGTCGGACGCTTAACCGACTAAGCCACCCAGGCGCCCCTGATTCCTCACAGTTCTGAGGGCTGGAAAGTCCAACATCGAGGTGCGGACATATTTTGTACTTGGTGAGGGCCCTCTTCCTAGTTTGCAGATGGCCGTCTCACATCCTCGCATGGTGGGGAGCACACAGGGACAAGCCTCCTGCATCTCCACTCCTAGAGGCACTAATCCCATCATGATCTGTTCCTTCCCAGAAGTCCCACCTCCAAATACCTTTACAATGGGGATTAGGGTTTCAACATAGGAACTTGGGGACAGAAACTTTCAGTACAAAACCTGACCACCAAATTTTGAATTCCAACTTCAGCATTTACTATCTGTGTGACTTTGGGCCATTTGTTCAACATCTCCAAGTGTCACTCTTCACATCAAAGATAAGTAATACTACCTACTCCAAAGGTTTACTACAGAAATGAAATAAAATATATTAAACACTTGACAGGTTACCTAGCACACAGTAAGTACTCAATGCCAGCTGCTACTGCTGTAACTATTATTTTACTATCATTATCTAAAGCCGTTCTTTGCACCCTCTCAAAGTCCAGAAGAAGAAATAGTCCACCCCTAGAAGGAAATCACCCTTACCAGTAACAAAGCATAGAACCCAGAGAATTATTTTTTAATAAAACGTGTTTTTTCACCAAATCTCATTTAAGTTCCCCATCAGCTTCTTAACAATACTAGTCATTTTTTTATACCATAATTTTTAGACCATAACTTTTTTTAAGTTTATTTATTTTGGGGAAAGAGAGAGAGGCAGACAGACAGACAGAATGGGGAAGCGGCAGAGAGAGAGGAAGATAGAAAGTTCTAAGCGGGCACAGAGATGCGGAGAGCTCTCAAAGCTGGAGCAGAGAGCTGCAAAGGCTGATGTGGGACTCAAACTCATGAACCATGAGATCATGACCTGAGCTGAGGTCAGTCACTTAACAGATTGACCCACCCAGGTGCCCCTATACCATACATGTAATACTACATTCTGATAAAACATCCCTTTGCCATAGGGAAAGTGTTATTTTTACTATTTTTGTACTGTTGAGTAAGTAGGTTATTTCTACTTTCTCAATGTTAGAAACAATATGGAAAAGATAAGTTAAATCATTATTCACATTGACTTCTATTTCCTTATAATACATTCCCAAAAGTAAATTTGTTAAGTCAAAGAACATAACCATTTTTTACATTTATTTATCTCTGAGAGAGAGAGCACATGCTTTCTACAAGGGCAGAGAGGGAGAGGGGGGAGAGAAAATCCCAAGCAGGTTCTGCCCTGTTGATGCTGAGCCCAATTGTGGGGCTCAAACTCACAGGCCATGAGATCGTGATCTGAGCTGAAGTCAGACGCTTAACCAACTGAGCCACCCAGGACCCCAGGACATAACCATTTTTTAAAAGGTTTTGGTCTGACTTACTAAACTATGCTTCATCCATAGTTGAGATGTAAGACTTTACATTTCTATCAACAGTGTATAAAAGTGGTGAAAACTTAACATTGGCTGTATTTTTTTAAATCTTCACCAATTGAAAAAGTGAAAACTAGTTTCTCACAGTTTTAATTAGCATTTATTTTATTTCTAGTAAGGCTATGGAATTTTTCATGTTTCCCACCCATCATTGTATTCATTAGTGCATTCCTGGTTTTAGTTTTTCTTTTGGAGAATTTGAGTTTTTTCATATTGATTTGTAAGAGTTTGTAATTATAAGTATATATTTATATTATAAGGATAATATCCTTATTCCCCAGTTTATTTTTTCCTTTGAAATTGATTTATGGAATTTAAAAGCACCAGGCTCCTGACATAGAGTTAGAGCCCCAAGGCTTATGAAGTAATGGAACATTAAAAACAAAGAGACAATACTCTGAGTATCTGGGGGTGGGGGTAGGGGGAAGGTCACATGTATGAAATCATAACAGGGGCACCTGGGTGGCTCAGTTGGTTAGGCGTCTGACTTTGGCTCAGGTCATCATCGTGTGGCTCGTGAGTTCAAACCCCGTGTCGGGCTCTGTGCTGACAGCTCAGAGCCTGCAGCTGCTTCGGATTCTGTGCCTCCCTCTCTCTCCACCCCTCCCCCACTCATGCTCTGTCTGTCTGTCTCTCAGAAATAAATAATAAAACATTAAAAAATTTTTTAAAAAAGTAATAATAAAAATGACTCTGGACTTCTCAACAACTCTTGAAGAAAGGAGACAGTGGAAAAATGTCTTCCATGTGTTGAAGGGAAAGGACTTCCAACTCGAATGGTATAATCAGCCAAGCAATCAATGTGAAGATTGAATACAGACATTTTAAGACTTGTAAGATCTGAAAAAATCAACACCTGTATTGGTTTTCTATTCCTGCTGTAATAAATTACCACAAATTTAGTGGGTTAAAACAACTCAGCGTTATTCTTTTACATTTCCAGAGGTCAGAATTCCCAACTAAAAGCATTGGCAGAGGTCCTTCCAGAGAATCTAGGGGAGAATCAGGCCCTCAACTTCCCCAGCTTCTAGAGACTGTGGCATTTCTTGGCTTGTGGCCCCTCCCTCCATACATAGAGCCAACACACTCTCTCTCTCTCTCTCTCTCATTCCGTCTCTATCATACCTTCTACCTCCCCTATATAAGACTCCTATAATTACATTGTGCCCACTGATAACCCAAAACAGCCTCCCTATTTTAAGATCCTTAATTTACTCAAATCTGAGTCTCTTTTGTCACTGAGAGAAACATACAGGTTTCAGGGATTACAATGTGGACTGCTTTGAGGAGCCATTGTTTGTCTACTGTACCACCCAATTGCCTGGTTTCCACTAAAATGTGGGAGTAATCTGAGAAAGAGAGCTGAAATAGGAGACTGCTCACAGGACAGCAAATGGTGAAGTCACAATGTCCAAATAACAACTGACAAGCAGTCTCATTGTGGTGGTACATGAGAGACAGGTGGTCCTCAGTAGGCCTCTGCCAGTGTAATTTATTTACTGTTTTTAACCTTTTTAAAAAGATGTTTATTTATTTTTGAAAGACAAAAACAAACTGTGAGCAGGGGAGGATCAGAGAGAGAGGGAGACACAGAATCTGAAGCAGGCTCTAAGCTCCGGGCTGTCAGCACAGAGCCCGACGTGGGGCTCGAACCCATGAACTATGTATGAGATCATGACCTGAGCCAAAGTTGGACGCTCAACCGACTAGGCCACCCAGGTACCCCTCACAGTGTAATTTATTTTTTAACTTGATAGCACTATTAAAGGATCTGCTTCACCAGAATAAGGAATAAATTTACATGTGTAAACACAGACTACACACCCAGGAAATTTAACTCAGAAGAAAATCAAAGGGAAATCCAGGGCTGACATCAAAAGGAATTCCTAGGATTATGGTTGCATAGAAGATCTACAGAGTAGCCAACAGGGACTGAAAGGGAAAGAGGTATGTGGCTGGGAGAGTTTGAATGTATACAGAGGTATACAGGTGGGGAAAAATGTTTCCCAAAAGATTGAAACCAATAGATTTCAAGGCAATCAACATATTTTTTTTAAACTGAGGAAAAAATTGAGGACTTCAGCTTTTGGTAATAGCAGATCTAGATGACTGAGACCATTCCTATCACCAAAGACAAATAAAACAACTGGATAGAATATTTAAATAAAACTTCTTGGAGCGCCTGGGTGGCTCAGTCCATTCAACATCTGATTCTTGGCTTTGGCTCGGGTCATGATCTCTCACAGTTGGCAAGATGCAGCCCTGTGTCAGGCTCTGAAGGGAGCCTGCTTGGGGTTCTCTCTCCCTCTCTCTCTGCCCCTCCCCCACTTGCATACTGGGACTTTCTCCCTCCCTCTCAAAATAAATGAATAAACTTTTAAATAAATCGAATGTCCTAAAACATGAAAGCGAGAGCATGAGACTAAAGTAAAATGCAGGAGAGAATGGAATCAGGAGAAAATAGTGTTCAGGTCACTTTTGTTCCAGGCATTTCTGGTCTGAAAGAGGGGGCTGAGGCACTGTGCTTTTGAAGTCTTTCCAGAACTGCGGGACAAAAGTCAGAGTTCAGAGCACACTGAAGTGAGTGCCCTAGTAAACAATCTCCCACTTTGGATGAGGATCTCAAAGGGCTACGTCCTAGAAATAAAAGTGCTCTAACAGTAAATCAGCCTTCCCACAAACTGCCACCAGCTTTGAAATATGTGTTGGGTCCAGAACACAAGGCTTTGATATTGGATTAAAGTTATCCTAGATTTCTAGCAGTCTCAGAAGCCCAGCAGGGGCCATTGGAAATCCTCTCTGGAGGAGGATAATACCATCCTGAATTCTTGATTATTTTTATAACTAATTTTTGAAATGTATTATTCAACACAATCGAATATAACTAGATACCTTAGGGGTCAAGATAACATAAACAAGAAGCAATGGAAAAAACTGACATCGGACACAGCCTTCGAAGGCTTTGACTATTATCAAATACAAATAGTAAAACAAGTACCTTTACTAGGTCAAGGGAACAGAAATACCATGTTTAAAAATTTCAGCAGAAAAGTGGAAGCTATAAAAAGTGACATAACATTGGGGCGCCTGGGTGGCTTAGTGGGTTAAGCGTGACTTTCGCTTAGGTCATGATCTCGCGGTTCGTGGGTTCGAGCCCGCGTCGGGCTCTGTGCTGACTGCCAGCTCAGAGCCTGGAGCCTGTTTCAGTCTGTGACTCCCTCTCTCTCTGACCCTCCCCTGCTCACACTGTCTCTCTCTCTCTCTCTCTCCTAAAAATAAATAAAAATATTAAAAAAAAAAAAGTGACATAACATAAAGCAACCACACAGGATTTGAAAAGCAAAACAACTATAAACCATATTTAAGCGCATAACAAACTCTGTTACAAAACATATGCATAAAACAATAGGATAATACTCTGAAAATTACACTTGCATGCATATAAAAATATAAACACGAATACTGATTTGACCAAATCTTGAAATATTAACCACATTTAGAAATAGAAGGATGATAGGGGAGGGAATGGAGCTGTAAAACTAAATCACATCTAGCATTTTTTTTAAGCTAAAGAGAGATATTATCTGAAATAAGCTTTTAAAAGTTCACCTGGATAATTTCATCATCCACTCTTTTTTTTACCATGGATGTTATTGTTTTTGTTTTGTTTTTTTAGGTTTTATTTATTTATTATTCTTTTTTAAATTTAATGTTTTTTATTTATTTTTAGGAGAGAGAGAGAGACAGCGTGAGGAGGGGAGGATCAGAGAGAGAGGGAGACACAGACTGAAAGAGGCTCCAGGCTCTGAGCTGGCAGTCGGCACAGAGCCCGACGCGGGGCTCGAACCCACGAACCGCGAGATCATGACCTAAGCGAAAGTCAGACGCTTAACCAACTAAGCCACCCAGGCGCCCCTATTTATTTTAATTATAATTTATAGTCAAGTTAGCTAACATGCAGTGTATACAATGCGCTCTTGGTTTCAGGAGTAGATTCCCATGATTCCCATGATTCCCATGATTCCCATGATTCATTGCACAACACCCCATGCTCCTCCCAACAAGAGCCCTCCTCCATGCCCATCACCCACTTTCCCCTCTCCTCCATCCCCTCTGCCAACCCTCAGTTTGTTCTCTGTATTTAAGAGTCTGTTATGGTTTGCCTCCCTCCCTCTCTATTTGTAACTATTTTTTCCCTTTCCTTCCCCCATGGTCTTCTGTAAGTGTCTCAGGATCCACATATGAGTAAAAACATATGGTATCTGTCCTTCTCTGACTGACTTATCTCACTCAGCATAATACCTTCCAGTTCCATCCACATTGCTGCAAATGGCAGGATTTCATTCTTTCTCATTGCCAAGTAGTGTTCCATTGTATATATAAACCACATCTTCTTTCCCATTCATCATTTGATGGACCTTTTGGGCTCTTTCCACAATTTGGCTATTGTTGAAAGCATGGCTATAAACATTAGGGTGTCTGTGCCCCTGTGAATAAGCACTTCTGTGTCCCTTGGATAAATTCCTAGTAGTGCTATTGCTGGGTGTAGAGTAATTCTATTTTTAGTTTTTTGAGGAACTTCCACACTGTTTTCCAGACCGTTTGCCTCCTTAACCATCAATGGCACTGATGGGGACAGAAAACTTCTGAGGGTTACCATCTGTTAAAGTATAATCAGGGGGCACCTGGGTGGCTCAGTCAGTTGAGCGTCCGACTTCGGCTCAGGTCATGATCTCACAGTCCATGGGTTCAAGCCCTGCGTCGGGCTCTGTGCTGACAGCTCAGAGCCTGGAGCCTGCTTTGGACTCTGTGTCTCCCTCTCTCTGCCCCTCCCCCACTTGCATTCTGTGTCTCTCTCAAAAATAAATAAACATTCAAAGAAAAAGGTATAATCAGATCTAGTATCCACCGGCATTGTCACTTTTTGTTGTTGTTGTTAGATTTCTGGAAGGCCAGATAGTGAACTCAACATGAGGCCTCTCATCTTCGAGTGGCCCTCACCTGAGGTAATCTTAGCTGGCATCCTTTACCCAGGCCATAGGAGGCACCCACCTGAATGGGACTGGATCCCTGAGGCCTCTGCTTGAGAGCATGGGCCATCTGGGAGGGTAGGGGCAGATGGGCAGGTCTGAACTGTTGTCCAGGCTTTACAGCTGTCCACAGGCTGCCCAGCAGAGTGGGGTTGTCATTCTGTGTCTTCAAGGACGTCTCCGCAGTAATGAAGTCAGGCCACATTTGCTTCCAGGTTATTTTTACTGGACCCTTTATAGCTGATTGGCTTTCCAAGTTTCCTCTCCGTTTTGAGCCTTTCTCCCATTCTGTGCCCGTTCCTGGGATGTGTCCCTTTCCTCCAGATCAGCAGAGGATTGCCCAGCATCATAAATGTCTTGTCCCACCAGCAGGCTCAACATGGATATCAGTGTCCCCTACCAGGTGCTGGGGCGGACTGGAAAATCTTGGATTTCATTGCTGCCGTGAATGTGGCCCAATTAGGGCCTTCGAAGGAAGGTGCATAGGATGCAAAGCTCATTTCCAACTCTCTAAGAATTTGCTGTGCCTCCTCTATAGATTCCAAGGGTCCCCCCTGCACATAGGGGTCCTTCTCATTGGGTCAAGCCTCCCTACAGGATGGAATAACCTGTAAGGGAGTGGGTTCACTACTCCCAAGCGTTCATGCAGGTGCTGCCAGAGGTCGAGTGTATGGTGAAGTTCACTGTCTCTGCCTCTGCTCTTGTTTTCTTTGTACAGGCATACAGTGTTTTGTTCACTTCAAGGTAAGTCCCCACAGCATCCTCCTCTTTGCTCTCTTCCCTTTTTCTGGGATTCTACCTCTTAGCACCCCAACTGGGCCTCATCACAGGTGCTTGGACCTTAATCTCTGGCAGCTCCTGCCCTCCCAACTCTGCAGAACCCGTGCTAAGTCCTCCAATTCATCGCCCCACTGTCCCACCTCATCTGTAGGCTTGTAGTAGTGCATCCTTACACGTCCATCCATAACCTCAGCTCTTCTTCCAACTGTATACCTTGAGCTGACATCCAGGCCACCCCTCCCCACACAGAGGTCACTGACCAACTGGGGATTGTCCCTGTGGATGCCTCATTCCCAAGACCCATTTCTCTGGTCACCTGCCTGGCTCACCAATGGCTGGTTTGCAAGCTCCTGGGGGGCTTCCTGGGTGTAATCTGAAAGCAACCCCCATACTCAGAGGGCGTGGAAAGACTACAGATGGAGGCAGCCCACTCCAGGTTGGCAGGTAGCAGGTTGAATAAGCAAAGGAAAGTACGTGCAAGGCTTGTCTGGAGTGACAGCAAGGCAAATACATCTCTGACCTGCACACCACGTCTTAGATTTCCAGAGTGGTCTCAGCTGGGTTCAGTCACGTGTGCCATGTGGTAAGAAGGTCTCAGCACCACCATGTTTCTGGCCAAAGAGCTAGCCTACTAGCGAGGGGCCATCAGCATGAGAAAAGATAGACCTCACTGTGATTTTCCTCAACAGACTGTGCAATCGCCCATTTCATGGCTATTTGGTTAGCATTATTGTGCTGATTCTCCTGCACCCGATTCTGTTAGTCCTCAAGGTCATAGCCTGCTAGCTTTTCCGGATGCTGTCATAGAGTTTGCTCCACCTATAAATCATTCACTGCTCAGTGCTGTGGACCCCATTGCTCAACTACTTGAGCCTGGACAGTCTAACCCCTTGGAAATTCTGGTAAGTCCACTATTGACATGGACGTGACTCTTCTCAGTTAATGCAGGGCACCAAACCTCCATTTATATGTCCCACTCAGAAAGATACCATTTCTTAGGGCACCTGGGTGGCTCAGTTCATTGAGCATCCAAGGTGGCTCAGTTGGTTGAGCACCCAACTCTTGATTTAGGCTCAGGTCATGACCTCAGAGTCGTGGGATCAAGCCCCATGTTGGGCTCTGTGCTGACATGGAGCCTGCTTGAGATTCTCTTTCTCTCTCTCTCTCTCTCTCTCCCTCTCTTTCGTTCTCTCTCTCTATATCTCCCCCTCATATACACTCTCTCTCCAAAATAAAATATTTTTAAATTAAAATTTAAAAATTAAAAAAAAGAGAGGGGCACCTGGGTGGCTCAGTCCGTTAAGCATCCAACTTCGGCTCAGGTTATGATCTCACAGTTCATGGGTTTGAGCCCCACGTTGGGCTCTGTGCTGACAGCTCAGAGCCTGGAGCCTGCTTCAGATTCTGTATCTCCCTCTCTCTCTGACCCTCCCCTGTTCACGCTGTCTCTCTCTCTCTCTCAGAATTAAATAAAACATTAAAAAAGAAAGAAAGAAAGATACCATTTCCATTTTCTTCTAATTATGGCCTTTTCCTCTTAATAGACATATTACTACTTATTGACAGTGCATCTGGTTACCCAAGAGTTCTGAGGGAGGCATATCATGAGACTTCAATTTTCTCCATGCCAGCTAGCTAACACAACATCCCTTCTGCAGGCCATGGAAACAGGAGTAATCTTGACTTTCAGGTTTTCTTAAATTTAAGTAATTGTTGTAGTTCGCCTGAGGGCCCATAGTCATTCCTCTGATGGACTTGAGTAAAGTAAACTGGAAAGGATTCGTTGTTGTTGCTGTTGTTGTGTAAAGTAAGCTCTAGGCCCAACATGGGGCTTGAACCCATGATCCTGAGATCAGGAGTCACATGCTCTACAGACTGAGCGAGCCAGGTACCCCATGATTCACCTTTTTTTTATGCCATTACGAACATTCATGATTCATGGAAAGAAGTCAAAATATCAACATTCACAAGAGCTTGGAAGAAGTTGATTCTGCGGGGCGCCTGGGTGGCTTAGTCGGTTAAGCGTCCGACTTTCGCTTAGGTCAGGATCTCGCGGTTCGTGGGTTCGAGCCCCACGTCAGGCTCTGTGCTGACTGCCAGCTCAGAGCCTGGAGCCTGTTTCAGTCTGTGACTCCCTCTCTCTCTGACCCACCCCTGCTCATACTGTCTCTCTCTCTCTCCTAGAAATAAATAAAACATTAAAAAAAAAACAAAAAAGAAGTTGCTTCTGACCCTCAGGAATGACTCTGAGGGATTCACGACTTCAGTGGAGGGCGTGACTGCGGACGTGGCGGAAATAGCAAGAGAACTAGAGTCGAAAGTGGAGCCTCAGAGGAGCCCCTTTGCACTGCTGGTGGGAATGCAGACGGGTGCAGCCGCTCTGGAAAACCTCCACTCCTGAGGTTCCTCAAAACAAATTTAAAAAGTAGAACTACCCTGTCACCCAGCAATTGCACTATTAGGTATTTACCCAAAGAACACAGGAGTGCTGATTCGAAGGGACACGTGCACCCCAATGTTTATAGCAGCCCTATTGACAACAGCTGAAGTATGGAAAGAGCCCAAATGTCCCTCAACTCATGAGTGGATACAGAAGATGTGGTATATGTATACAATGGAATATTACACGACAATCAAAAAGAATGAAATCTTGCCATTTGCAACAGCGTGGATGGAACTAGACAGTATTATGCTAAGTGAAATTAGTCAGTCAGAGAAAGACAAATATCATATGACTTCACCCATATGTGAAATTTAAGATACAAAACAGATGAAAGCAAAAATAATATAAAAATAGGGAAGGGGGCAAAACATAAAAGACTTAGTGCTCACTTCGGCAGCACATATACTAAAATTGGAACGATACAGAGAAGATTAGCATGGCCCCTGCGCAAGGATGACACGCAAATTCGTGAAGCGTTCCATATTTTTTGTGTGCACGTATAGGAGGATTAGGAGGAGCTTAACAGAGGACCAAGGGGGAGAAGAAGGGCGGAAATGGTGGGGGAAAGGGGAAGAGGCAAACCATGAGAGACTCTTGAATGCTGACAAAAACTGAGGACTATGGATGTTGGGGGGAGGAGGGATGGGCATGGAGGAGGACACTTGTGGGGATGAGCACTGGGTGTTATGTGGAAACTAATTTGACAATAAACTATTTGTAAAAAAAAAAAAAACAAAACAAACAAAACAAAACAAAACAAAAAAACATAAAAGACTTAAATATGGAGCACAAACAGAGGGTTGCTGGAGGGGTTGTGGGGGGGATGGGCTACATGGGTGAGGGGCCTTAAGGAATCTACTCCTGAAATCATTGTTGCACTATACGCTAACTAATTTGGATGTAAATTTAAAAACTAAATTAAATTTTAAGAAGATAAAAAACAAATGAATATAAGAGAAGGGAAGCAAAAATAATATAAATACAGGGGGTGGGGGGACATAAAAGACTCTTACATGCAGAGAACGCAGTGAGGAGTGCCGGAGGAGTTTTGTGGGGAGATGGGCTAAATGAGTGAGGGGCGTTAAGGAGGAAACTTGTTGGTGGGGGGTATGGGGGGGCTCAGTCAGTTAAGCATTCAACTTCAGCTCAGGTGATGATCTTGCAGCTGGTGAGTTCAAGCCCCATGTCAGATTATGTGCTGACAGCTTGGAGCCTGGAGACCGCTACGGATTCTGTGTCTCCCTCTTTCTCTCTGTCCCTCCCCCACTCACATCTGCCTCTCTCTTTCTCTCTTTCAAGAATAAATAAACATTAAAAAAATTTTTTTTAAATAAAAAAAGGAGGGCACTTGATGGGATGAGCATTTGGTGTTACATGCAGGGGATAAATCACTGGATTCTACTCCTGAAATCATTGTTGCACTGTATGCTAACGTGGATATAAATTCAAAAAAGAAGAAAGAAAGAAATGGAGGTTGAAGATGGGACTGACTTGCTGGTAACATTTAAATAGATGAGGAGTTGCTCCTGATGGATGAGCAAAGAAAGAGGTTTTGTGAGATGGAAACTACTGGTAAAGATGCTGTGAAGACCGTTGAAATGCCAGCAACGGATTTAGAATATGACATAAGCTTAGTTGATAAAGCAGGGACAGGGTTTGAGAAGATTGACTCCAATTTAGAAAGAAGTTCAGAATTGTGGGTGAGGGGGCGCCTGGGTGGCTCAGTTGGCTAAGCATCCGACTTTGGCTCAGGTCCTGATCTCACAGTTTCTGGGTTCAAGCCCCGCACTGGGCTCTGTGCTGACAACTCAGAGCCTGGAGCCTGCTTCAGATTCTGTGTCTCCCTCTCTCTCTGTGCCCTTCTCCTGCTCGTACTCTCCTCTCTGCCTCTCTCTCAAAAATAAATAAAATTATTTTAGGGGCTCCTGGGTGGCTCAGTTGGTTAAGTGTCTGACTTTGGCTCAGGTCATGATCTCGTGGTTCGTGGGTTCAAGCCCCACTTCAGCCCCACGTCAGGCTCTGTGCTGACAGCTCGGAGCCTGGAGCTGCTTCAGATTCTGTGTCTCCCTCTCTCTCTGCTCCTCTCCCACTCATGCTCTGTCTCTCTCTGTCTCTCAAATATAAACATTAAAAAATTGCTTTAAAGGTATTTTTAAAATAAATAAAATTATTTTTTAAAATAGTAATAATAAAATGAATAAAAGGCAGCCTAAATGCTGTGCTCTCACAGGGCAAGCTGCATTCTTTACTGTATTTGCAAGCCATAGAAACATAGGAGAACAGATTGAGTTGATAAGAACAGCTGAGGAAATAAATCAAGATAACATTTGTGTACATAAAGATAACAGGCTTCCACCTAATGTAAATAGACTGGTGCAATCACTGTGGACCAGGCAGCCCTAAATCTACAAGGTGCTATTGTCCATTTAGAACCCCACCTTGCAAAACAGATTATAAAAATACAAGCACAGTAGAAACCCCAGAAACTACTTACAGTGGCAGAGAAAGAGAAACAACCAATCTTTTAAAGTAAATAGACCTAAAGGGAAAAAAACACCTATCAACCCAGAAACCCATTCACTGTAAATACGAACCCTTTTATAAAACCAAACCCCATTAACAGAGAGGTCACCAACGGCTAGAGGAGAGCAAACCCCAGGGGACCCCCATAGGGACTCAGCACTTTCTGTTTCTGGCTAAAGCTGGAAACATTGGTCCATATGTTACACTAACCGTATGAATAGAAAACCCTTTTGTAAAGAAAAATACTACCTATGCCACCATGCTGTTAGATACAGGGTCCAAGTAACAATGATACAAGATATCCTTCCGATTTAGAACATTTTACCAATAAAAATGAAATCCCTAAAGTATTAAGAGCAAAATTAACTGCAGGGATGGAAAGGCTTGATTCCTTTTTTAAAAATGTTTTATTTATTTCTGAGAGAGAGACAGAACATGAGCAGGGGAGGGTCAGAGAGAGAGGGAGACATAGAAGCTGAAGCAGGCTCCAGGCTCTGAGCTGTCAGCAGAGCCCGACTCGAGGCTCGAACCCACGGACTGTGAGATCAGATGCTTAACTGACTGAGCCACCCAGACGCCCGAAAGACTTGATTCCTAACAACTGATGACAAACCCGACATTAAGGCCTACTGCCTCAGAGGTCCCAATTTAGCAAACATTCTTGGAAAGCATGTAATAGGACATGTTTAAATTAAGGAAAAAATTATTGTGCCTACAATTTCACCAGAGAATAACCCAGCTGGCCTGTGAAAAATCCAGAAGGGTCCCATAGGTTTACAGTAGATTATATGATTTTATTTATTTATTTATTTATTTATTTATTTATTTATTTATTTTAATTTTAATGCTTTTTATTTATTTCTAGGAGAGAGACAGCATGAGTAGGGGAGGGTCAGAGAGAGAGGGAGTCACAGACTGAAACAGGCTCCAGGCTCTGAGCTGGCAGTCAGCAAAGAGCCCGACGCGGGGCTTGAACCCACAAACCGCGAGATCATGACCTGAGCGAAAGTCGGACGCTTAACCGACTAAGCCACCTGGGCACCCCTATATGATTTTAGACAAATGCCCTCCCCAAATTGGAGGGGTAGCCCCAATCCAGGTGCTGTCATAACCAAGATCACCGTTGGATCTGGAACTTTCTACATGGTGGTATGATAGGAAGAGATAGGATGAAATAGGGAAAAGATAGGCCTGAGGTCCCTGGGTGGGGAAAAACAAATTTTGGAACAATGCTGGGAGCATCTGACCACAGTAAACCTATCAGGCTTAAGGATCCTCTTCAGAATGTAACAGAGCCCACCTACTCCCCCTCAGTTTTCCCTCAGGAATTTGACAAAAGACCTAAATACAGGCCTCAGGCCACCCCTCATACAATGGAATTGAGCCAATCAGGAATGGACCACCCAGCACCTCAAGCTACTGGGCCAGTAAGGGTGGGACCTGAGAAGGAAGGGGGAGGCGGGTAACCAAACCCTTGTAAAACAAGACTCTTACCTCCTGTCATGGGTGTGCAAGAGAGCTTTCCTACTTCCTTACTCTCTAATCTTACGCCCTAAAAATCTTTTGCCTGCTGCTCCTGTTGTGTCCACCTCTTCGTTCTTCTAAGCCCGGAGATAGCAAATCTGGAGTGTTGTGGCCAAAAACAATCCCGCAACAGAGGAGACTTCTCTGACATTCTGCTGGCGGTTGCAGCTGATGAGAAGAGCCCACCATGACTGCATTCACATCGGACGGCGGACGACCTCGCTTTACCAGGCTACCTCAAGGACACCTTAACAGCCCAGTAGTAGCCCCCAATTTCTTTTTTTTTTTTTTAATGTTTTATTTATTTCTAGAGAGAGAGAGAGAGAGAGACAGCATGAGCAGGGGAGGGTCAGAGAGAGAGGGAGTCACAGACTGAAACAGGCTCCAGGCTCTGAGCTGGCAGTCAGCACAGAGCCCGACGCGGGGCTCGAACCCACGAACCGCGAGATCATGACCCAAGTGAAAGTCAGATGCTTAACCGATTAAGCCACCCAGGCGCCCCACCTTTGCTCTTCTCGACTTATCTTTCTTGGACATGAGTTTCTCCCAAGGTTGACTGTTATCCATTCTGTAAAGACAGATATTTTTCATTCAGTATGGCTACTGGAGACAACTACTTTGTGTATACTCAAAATTCTTTTTTTTTTAATTTTTTTTAATGTTTTATTTATTTCTAGGAGAGAGAGAGAGAGAGACAGCGTGAGCAGGGGAGGGTCAGAGAGAGAGGGAGTCACAGACGGAAACAGGCTCCAGGCTCCGAGCTGGCAGTCAGTACAGAGCCCGACGCAGGGCTCGAACCCACAAACCGTGAGATCATGACCCGAGCGAAAGTCGGACGCTTAACCGACTAAGCCACCCAGGCGCCCCAATAGCCCCCAATTTCTAACACGAACCATCGACGGCTTTCCTAAAAATACAAGGCACAGACAAACCAGCATTTTTTATGTGACGACATTCCTATTTATGGTGATAACTCAGAAGAACAGATGAGGGTCAAAACCATTAGTTGAATTTCTTACAGTGGCACGATGGACAGTCAAGCCAGGTAGGTACAGGGACCCCACACTATAGTAAAATTTCTAGGTATGATTTAGTCCTCTGAAGGTTAGAAAACTATCAGCCCAGTCATAAGGCACAAATGACAGAAACCTTCAATATTGGGAACAACACATACTACACGTGAGGGTAACATTAAAACATATTTATGGAAAACTAGGAAAGGGAGGGCATTTAGGTGGATATTCAGGAGCCAGGCTTATATGAAAGGTGCCACCAGACCTTTCGTACGCCAGCCCCAGCTATTGAGTACTCTGAACCTACACTTAGGAGAGGGCCTGAACTCACAAGCATCTGCTACGTGGAGGCTATGGACTGAAACGGGCCAAAACTTCACATTTTACCAAATTGGGGCTGGGTTTAAGAAGTCTCAAATGGAGGAGCGCCTGGGTGGCTTAGTCGGTTAAGCGCCGACTTTTGCTTAGGTCATGATCTCGCGGTTCGTGGGTTCGAGCCCCGCGTCGGGCTCTGTGCTGACTGCCAGCTCAGAGCCTGGAGCCTGTTTCAGTCTGTGACTCCCTCTCTCTCTGACCCTCCCCTGCGTGAGTCTCTCTCTCTCCTAGAAATAAATAAAACATTAAAAAAAAAAAGAAGTCTCAAATGGAGCCCTCTTGCAGCGATGGCTTCCATCAGCATTCGGCCGCTGGACCACGGTGGGCAGGCTGTCCTACAGTATGGCCTTGGACTGAACTAGGGGGTCCTGAAGTGCTGGTAATAGAACCGTTTAGCAAGAAGATTGTGGAGCACCAAAATCCGCATGTGGTGTGTGGCCCAGACCGGCGGAGGAGTTCAGGCTTGTGAGAACCACAGTTATCCTGACGTTGTCTCAAGTGAAAAAAAAAAAAATGTCAATAAGGTCTTCACTGATTCTACGTGTGCTAAGTGTGTTCGTGAGAGGCTCCAGCGTGCTTTCCTATTTTTTCTTTTTTCTTTTGAGATAGAGAGAGTATCGGTGGGGGAGGGGCAGGGAGAGAGGATCCTAAGCAGGCTCCATGCTTTCAGCAGCACGAGCCTGAAGCAGGGCTCGAACTCCACCATGAGATGCTGACCTGAGCTGAAGTTGGAGTTGACCCAACTGAGCCAGTCAGACGCCCCCATGTGCCTTCCTAACAGAGGAGCATATAATCCTTGTGAGACTGGTGAAAGCACACGCACGGAGCCAGAAAGCTAAATTAAAAAATGAAGCTTTTTGAGTAATAAAGAGATCAAAAGGCTGAAACAAACAAAAGTTTCAAATGGCGAACGGACACAGCTCACTGGAAGGCCCGTCTGGGCGCTCTCTGGGCCCCCACAGAGTACAGCACTCACAGGAAATCAAGCAAACACATGAACTCCAGTAGCCTACATTGTACTGGGTGGAGCAGACCCCAGGCAGAGAGCGACGAAGCCAGACCACAAAGACCTCATGGCAGAGGATCCCACACTACTGAGGGTTGAACAAGGTAGCACCCCCCGCCCCCCATCTCTGCAGCTGCACCCAATATTGCCACCATCTTGGATACCTTGGCCAATACCTAGGTTGTATCATGCCGGGCTGGACTCACCAAATGCCTTTCCAGAGAACCCCAAATCAGTAATGTGGGCCCATTACACTGATGATGTCATGTTAGCCTCTGCCACAGGACACCCAGAAGGCTTGGTAGAGGATGGGCAGTGAGCCCACAGAAAATTCAAGACCCAGGAACTACTGTAAGTTGGGAGCTGTCTGGTCAGAGAAGACTGAACTCAACACGACGGGATGTGTATAAGTAGAGCAGGTAATGAGTGTGACAACAGAAGGGAAAATGCCACTTGAGGTTAAAGAAGATAAAGGAAGTATTCAAATAACCCAAGAAATATTTCATACTGGACTTTTGAAAATTAATCTAGTAAGTTTATATTATACATTAGAAAACTGAAACCAAGAGAACATTTCGAAGACGAGTCATAAAGTCAGAGTAACTTTGCAGGAATTGAAAAGAAGGAGCGGCACCTCGGGGGCTCAGTCGGTTAAGCGTGCGACTTCAGCTCAGGTCATGATCTCACAGTTTGTGAGTTCGAGCCCCGCGTTGGGTTCTATGCTGGCAGCTCAGAGCCTGGAGCTGCTTCAGATTCTATGTCTCCCTTCTTTCTTTCCCTGTTCATGCTCTCTCTCTCTCTCTCTCTCTCTCTCAGAAATTAATTTTTAAAAACATTAAAAAAAAAAAAAAGAAAAGAGGGAAAAAAACATGCACCTGGGTGGGTGATTCGGTTGAGTGGCGGGCCCTTGATTTCTGCTCGAGTCATGATCCCAGGGTCATGGGACCCAGCCCTGCACTGAATGTGGAGCCTGTTTAAGACTCTCTCTCAGGGCACCTGGGTGGCTCAGCTGGTTAAACGTCCAACTTCAGCTCAGGTCATGACCTTGCACTCTGGGAGTTCGAGCCCCATGTCAGGCTCTTGTGCTGACAGCTGGGAGCCGGAGCCTGCTTCAGATTCTGGGTCTCCCTCCCTGTGCCCCTCTCTGCTTGCACTCTGTCTCTCTCTCTCAAAAGTAAATAAACGTTAAAAAATTTTTTTGAAGATTCTCTTCCTCTGTCCCTCTTTTCTCTCCCCTGCTCTCTCTCTCTCAAGATAAAAATAAAATTAGCTTCTGCCTCATAAAAATCTCAGGGATGGGATCCCTCTGCCCAGGGCATATGCTGGTATTTCAGGGCCAGCTGCTCTCTTCAGGGCTGTGGGGCTCTGAATTCACCGTGCTCATTCAGGAGCACTGCAAGTCCGGGGAATGGGGGACGTGCAACCGGCCAAATGTCCAGGTCGGCTGATCCCAGGGTGAGCTCTTGGGGTACAAGTCATCTGCTTACTTCCAAGCTCCAGCACACACAAATGTGCATACTTATTCCCTCTTCTGATAAACCTGGAGACTTTGTGGTGTCTTGCAAGACAGGCTCCGACCGGCCACAGGGATAGCCCCCCGGAAATGCCTGGGAACCTTGACTCCTGAAAAGTAGGGAACCTTACCAAGCAGCCAGCCAGCCCAGATGGGCACTCACCAGTGGGATGCTGCTGCTTCAGAATTATTTCTGTGAGCTGGATTTTCTTTGCCCGGGGTGGGGGGGGTGGAGGGGGTGGAGGATGCAGGTGATTCTCGCCTGCCACGAGGTGCACAGGTCTGCAGGGTCCTAGCCCCCTTGGCGGACTCACGGAGTACGTACCGTGCATGTATGTGCAAGCGCACGGGTTAGGGCGCCCAGGGTCCTGGAACACGTACCCTGAGGCCAGCTCATGGAGGGGACTATTCGGGGTGTCTGGCTTGTGTCTTAACCTCCACACATGCGTATATCCCCCTGCAGACATGGCGGGAGGAATCTGGGGTGCCTTTTAAGGCCAGGCAGGAGAGATCCTCAGGTACCCTCTGGTAACAGATATCTGGGAGCTTTGAAGGCTGGGAAAGCCTGGGACCGGCTGAGGCAGCCTTTCCAAATGGGGACTGGCCGTCACCACGTAAAGCTGCTGCATCAGAAATACTTGTGGGTGTGAGCACCCACCCTCCCCAGAAGCAATGTGGTTTTGGAGGACCATCTGAGCCCCACTTGCCTGAGGGGCCCCGAGGACCCAAGGCTAGCTGGCAGATCGGGCTCAGGTGGCGGCAGGGTGGGCAACGCATCTGAAATAGGGCAGCCGTAGGGAGAGGCCTCGCTGCGGAAGGGGCCATTGGGCCCACAACTAGGCACCTACAGAATTCCGAGCCACAAACGCCACAAACGCACATACTCCCTGTGAAGAGAAAGCTGGAGAAATCTTAGTGCTCTTGCAGGGCTGGGAGGGGTGGGGGCTTGCAGGGAACAGTCCCATCTGCCTGGTTCCAAGCCCTAACATAGGTGCTGGCTTTTCGTCCTTCCCCGTTTTTACTCGAGTCACCAAGGATCACATTCCCCAATAACTGACTTAGACATAAGTTTTAATCATAAAGTCTGACTTCAGGGGAATCAGGCTAAGATACCCAGCTTCTATAAAAATTCTTTCTTTCCAGATTATAGAGTCGGCTAAGGAGTTAACAATTTATTCCAGATTTGTGGAGATTCCTGCCAGAATTCCTTCTCCCTCCCAAGGCTTCCTTCAAGGCTGCCCACCCCAAACCCCACTCTACCATCGTTTCTGGCAATGCGGTCTTCGTTGAGACGGCTCCAGGGCAGTAAGCCACGACCACTTCTGTGCTGACCACTCAGAGCCTGGATCCTGCTTCAGATTCTGTGTCTCCCTCTCTCTCTGCTCCTCCTCTGCTCATGTGTGTGTTCTCCCCCGCCTCTCTCTCAAAAATAAATAAAAATATTTAAACATTAAAAAAAAAAAAGAGCTAAAGAGAATAGGAACCATAGTGGATTCCCACACTACCAGGCAGGGCTGCTGTCTCTCACTGAAACTAACTTGTCAATCTCTCCCTCAACTTTCCCTAGTATAAAATCCTCCGTATCTTCTAATACTCTGCCTTCACAGAGTATACAGCTCAAACAGGCGTCTGGATACATACTGTGGGCTGAAAACGCTTTGAATCAAGAATGATAGGGACATGAAGCAAACCGGAAATCCGGTAGCAAGGCTGGTCAGTTTGCAAGTGCAATGGACAAGATGGAGGGACAGTTGGGTCAGATTTCTCAGCATTTGGTGCAACTGAGTAAGGTTCAGCGGCTTGTGGGGCTTAAGAAATATCGTTACAATCCTCCAAGAAAGTTAAAAAGTAATAATGAACCAGAACAAAGTTACCCACAAGAGAAAGTACCTGGATTCATTTCCATTGGCATTGCTTGCTCTCAGTAGGATGGTGTTGGGCTCCTTATACTTACTTGCTGAAGGGAAAGGATTTGTGGTCCTGTGGTCCTTTCTTCTGTTTTACTGATAAACGAAAGGGCAAAGGTGGAAGACGACTCCCAGCTGGCAAAGTTCTGACACTAAACCAACTGAACTAAGGAGAGAACACATGAGATAGGCGTGGATAAGTCCAGATAGAAGTCATAAGAAAAAAAATGTCATAAGGGTCATTTCTACAGAAGGGCAGTAGCTAATAAACAATAAATATTAGTAAACAATAAATACAGAATGAACACAGGAACGGAGAGACCACAGCCAGTTTCACTAGACGGTTACTTGTCTTAAGGTTCTTTAAATTCATATTGAGACTGGGTTCACAATGCTTAATCTTGACACTCCACAGGGAGGTCAGATCAGACGTTGTCAAACAACAAAAGGGGTCTTAAAACACCCACCCTCAGCGTAGTGTACTGTAGTTTGGGAAAGGGTGCTACCTAGTGGTCAGTGGTAAATTTATGTTTTCAAATTAGGGGCAAGTAAGCAAAGTCAAAGGTCTAAACCGGTACTGTCCGGGAGGGCGCCTGGGTGGCTCAGGTGGTTTAGCATCCGACTTCGGCTCAGGTCATGATCTCACAGTTCATGAGTTTGAGCCCCACATTGGGTTCTGGGCTGACAGCTTGAAGCCTGGAGCCAGCTTTGGATTCTGTGTGTGTGTGTCTCTCTCTCTCTCTCTCTCTCTCTCTCTGCTCCTCCCCAGCTCGTGCTCTGTCTCTCTCACACACACAAAAATTAAGGTAAACATTAAACTGGTACTGTCCAATATATCTGTAACACGAGCCACAATGTGGGAAATGTGTAGAGAGCTGAGGACCATGTGGGTGTTAGCAGTTTCTGCAGAAATGCACAAAGGTTGTAGGAGGCATTCTCTGAGCATAGAAATGATGAGAGATGATTCTAGGTTTGACCCCAGATCCTTACAATGAGGCCATCCATCTGGTCTAAGAATCTGTGGGATGGTCCCGAGGCTCAGGGCACTGAGCCTCAGGAGTGTTTTGGACCAGCTGCATTGACCTGAGGTCAAAGAGGGTCATGAAAGACTATTTGTGCTGAGGGTACTTGAGTCATGAGTGCCCCAGAGGACTAGTGTGTATTGTTTAACCCCAGGTTTAGTGAGGGTCACCTGGCCCTGCACACATCCAGGCTGATAGACACGCACAGGGGGTGGGGATGGGGGAGGGGGAGGTGAGCTTCAGGAAGACCTGCCGTGACCTTGGGTTACCGGCACATTTCCATAGGCAACTTGCCCCCGGCACCAGTACACACACCTATCCTCAGATCTTTTAGGTGCTGAAGCCAGCACTTCACTGGATCCCAAAGAACGCTGCTGATCGAGGTGCTATTTTCTGACTCAACTC
The DNA here is from genome assembly GCA_017311185.1 of Proteles cristata cristata. Classification (NCBI taxonomy): domain Eukaryota; kingdom Metazoa; phylum Chordata; class Mammalia; order Carnivora; family Hyaenidae; genus Proteles; species Proteles cristata. The sequence continues at coordinate 107,667 of JAESUZ010000170.1, read as the reverse complement.
ACATCCTTTTGGATCTCCAAGATATGTAAAAAAAATAAAATAACATAAAACAACACCTGTTTGATTCGCCCAGTGGAATAATTGGCTTTCCTTCTTCTGGAACCGACTATTGACATTCACCAAAATGCCTGACAAGCAGAGGGTGAGAAAATAAGGCTCCTGGAGAGCTCCCATGCGCCTTGGGCAGAACAGCCTGCTCTCTGTCGTGGAAGGTTCATGAACTTCTTAACCATCATTGATAGTGCAGGAACATTTGAGACTATTGCATAACCTCAACTTTTTTTTTAAAGATCTTTTATTTTTGTACGTAGTCTCTGCACCCGATGTGGGGCTCAAACTCGCAACCCCAAGTTCAAGAGCTGCACGCTCCACCAACCCAGCCAGCCCGCAACCCCACATGACCTCACCTTTTAATCTGCAATGGCCCCGGCGGTCTCAAACACAGAGAGAGCTTGAAACCATCCGTGATGGAGATGTACAAGGACAGACATGCCCAATGAACCAGGAGTACCTAGAGGAGGCTGGCCTGAGTGAGACACAGTGAGTTCTGGAAAGAAAAATGCCCACAGGGGAGAACTCGGTTCAGTTCACTCAGAGAGCATCCACATTTGGCTTTTCTTCCATTAGCACCTTCTGCTGACATATGTCTGCCCAGCTCTGGAGGAAGTTACATTTATCAAGATGTTGAGGGGGTGCCTGGGTGGCTCAGTCGGTGAAGCCTCTGACTTCGGCTCAGGTCATGATCTCACAGTTCGTGAGTTTGAGGCCTGTGTCAGGCTCTGTGCTGACAGCTCGGAGCCTGCAGCCTGCTTCCAGTTCTGTGTCTCTCCTCTCTCTGCCCCTCCCCTGCTCACACTCTCTCTCTCAAAAATTAACAGTAAAAAAAGATGTTGATTGTAACTGTTTGATATAGACAAAAATTGGAAAATACCTTCATTATTCCTGTGGAGGATTGGCTCTGTAAATCCAGACACATCCATACCATGAAATCCTAGATATTCATTAAGAAAGAGGTGAAGAAAACAAAAGGACACAAATATATGAAAAATAATGGTTTTCAAAATATTGGACATCAGGTGATCAAGGACAGTGGTCCCCATGGGACTCTTTAATACCAAATGCCCAAGCACAGTCTGGCTTCTCTTACCTCATGAAACTCATCTTGCACTTTGTTCTCTCTGCCCAAGGCATGTTGAACACGCATCTATCCCTCATACCAGGATTCCTCTCACCACAGGGCCTTTGCATCTGCTCTTCCCTTTACCTTTTTAACTTTTACCCAGCCTTCAGATCTCAGCCTCCTCAGGCTCTCCCTGATCCTTGGGCAGCCCCCACAATACTAAGGATGCGAACGTAAACTTATTGCTGTCGTTCTGACCTATTACAGGATTTACACGGGACTGTAAATTAATAATAAATTCAAGTGACACATGCTAAATTCTAATCAGATCTAGATCTATTTGCTTAGTTTGATTTAGACACAGAATCAGTTAGGATTAATACCAACTGCATGTAATAGAAAATCCAAATTAACAATGAATAAGCCTTGGGGTGCCTGGCTGGCTCAGTGGGAAAGGCATACAAACTCCTGATCTTAGGGCCATGAGTTTGAGCCCCACCTTGGGTGTACAGGTGGCTAAGATAATAAAATTTAGGGGACACCTGGGTGTCGCAGTCGGTTAAGCATCCGACTTGGGCTCTGGTCATGATCTCACAGTTCATGAGTTCAAGCCCCGCATTGGGCTCTGCGTTCACAGCTCAGAGCCTGGAGCCTGCTTCAGATTCTGTGTCTCCCCCTCTCTCTCTTCCTCTTCCCTGCTCTCTCTCTCACACAGATAAATAAGTATTTTTAAAAATTTAATAAAAAAATAAACTTTAAAAAAACGAATAATAAGCCTTGTGTGCGATAAGGTTTCATCATCACACATATACATATAAACACAAATCCAGTCTAGAGACCCTAAGATATCAGAAGGAGCACAGGCTCTTCAAACTTTCCACTCCTATATCCCCAGGACTCTCGTCTTCATGGTCTAAGATGGCTGTTGGAGTTCCGGTCATCACATTTACATTCTGGGCACAAGGATGAAACACTGGGTAAAAAGACAGAGAGAGAGAGAGAGAGAGAGAGAGAGAGAGAGAGAGAGAGAGAGAGAGATTAATCTTTTAAAGCAGTTTGCCATATGACTTTAACTTCTTGCATCCCATTGGCAAGAACTTAGTCACGTGACTATCTAGCTGCATGGGGGACCGGGGAAATGGGAATGTCTAATCCAGGCAGTTACATAATAAGCTAAAATCAGAGATTATATGACTTTGGAAGATGAAGAGAAGTTGGGAGGGGTGGCTAACAGTCTACTTCAGAAAGATTCACATATTACACTCTTTATTTAAATGGGAGGGAATGTGGGGAAATTTAAGAAATTGGTTACAAGGGGTGAAGGGAAAGGGGTAAAAAGAAGAGAAGAATGGGAATGGAGTAATACAGATGAGGACAGAGTTATACTCCTTTGAGAATATCTTTTTGTCACAGAACCATAGTAATGCACCATATACCCTTCACATTCTCCTTCAAAAAATAAACAAGTTGTTCAGACTAAGGAGGAGGTGGTGGGATGCCAAGATACAGCACAGGCAGTGACACATGAACCTGTATTATAAATAAAAGACAAACTCCCACTGAAGGGGTGAGGAAGAAAACTGCTCTAAGTGACCTTGGAAAACAGGACCTGGCCTGCACAATCCAAGGTTAAAGACAAAAACGATGACATAAATGCTGTAATCCTGATAATAAATGTGTTTTTCCAAGGAGTGTGGGGTGACACTTCTGACACTACTTCATGTGTGCTTTATGAATAAATAAGAACATTGTATACAATGGAGAGCCTGGTTTCTCACCACTGGAAAAAATGTTACAAATAAGAAACCGTGTAGTTTTGGATTGGAATTACAGAGACCAGCATAAAATCTTTTTTTTAATGTTTATTTTTGAGAAAGAGAGAGAGAGAGAGAGCACAACTGGGGGAGGGTCAGAGAGAGAGGAAGACAGAGAATCCCAAGCAGGCTCCACACTGTCAGCACAGAGCCCGATGTGGGGCTCAAACTCACGAACTGCGAGATCATGACCTGAGCCAAAGCTTAACCAACGAAGCCCCCCAGGCGCCCTGAACATTTGTATACAGATAGAGTTATATAGATGTGTGTGCACGGGTTAGCAGAGATACATGAATTTCCTGCATCTTTTTCTGCAGAAAGAGCCTAGAGACAATGAGATCCGAGTAGCAATGAACACACTTAGCACCTAGATACTGGTTTCTATGCACTGCTCTTCAGTAAAAGGACCAGGATTCCTTGGAGAGTGGTTGATTCAAAGTCTGGGGCAGAGAAAATACAAGATGAATCCAGAATATTTTGTGGTGCCAGTAAGGAAGGAAGTGTGAAAAGTGGTAGGGTGTTGTCAAGAAGACACAGGGACCCAAAGAGGACAAGTTCTGAATGGCCAAAGTTAGAATAATTTGAGCATTAAAATAAATAAATGATGTTGCTGGATTATAACCCATAACATAAGATAAATATTATGAATCTAGACTGACATAAATACACGAGAAAGAATTCTTACAGAAAAATCCAATGCATGCATGTAAAAAGAGGGAAATAGAAAAATCGACAGGAGACAAGTACCAGTGTAGTAATTCCTTTCAGACAAGATGGTTGCTAAACTTAGAAGGCGAGCATTTGAGAGAAACAGGATATTTAGATAATCTTTCAGTATCTACTCCAAGCGAGTTCTGAACACAAGGGGAAGGTAGTATTTTATAGAGGAGAAACTGCACAGGCTGCACTTAACCACATGGTCAAGGTTGGCGTGTGACAATGTAACAATGTCATAAAGGCTGATAAGCTACACTGAGAAGGACTAGGAGTCACTTTGTGGTCTTCTTGCCCAAACTGTATAACCTCATTCTAATCATGAGAGACCATCGGACAAGCCCAAATTGATGGCTATCTTACAAAATTCCTGACCAACACTCAAATGTCAAGGTCCTGAAAGATAAGGAAAGATTACAGAACGTGTGGCGTGTGGCATGTGTCTCAGATGAGAAGACGCTGTGGAGAAATAACAAGTCAATGCTCTGTGAACTCCCAACACAGGAAAAGGCCATCAGGGAAACACTGCTGAACTTCCAGGAAGTTCTGTACTTTAGATAATAGTATTACAACGAGTTTAATTTCCTGGCTTTAACCACTGTACTTCAGTTATATGAGATGTTAGATTGTAAATTAAGTGGGAAATATGTGGGAACTTTCTGAATGATTTTTGCAACTTTTCTATATTAGTCTAAAATTGGTTAAAAATGACGTCTTTTTTTAAAGGTATGGTTCCGAGGTGCCTGGCTGGCTCAGTTCATAGAGCACACCACCCTTGATCTGGGGGTTATGAGTTCAAGCCCCATGTTGGGCCTAGACCTTATTTAAAAAATAAAACAGGATAAAATAAAATAAAAGGTGTGGTTCTGTAAATGTGAGGTTTGGTGTAACAATAATAATATATTTTGATGTGAATACATTATCATATCTAACAGGTGTTATTAAAATTATTTGCATTGGAGCACCTGGGTGGCTCAGATGGTTAAGCAGTGGACTCTTGATTTCCCCTTGGGTCATGATCCCAGGGTCCTGAGATCGAGCACTGAACCTGGCTTGAGATTCTCTCTCTCTCTCTCTCTCAGGTAAAAATAAATAGAGGTGCCTGGGTGGCTCAGTAGGCTGAGCATCTGACATCACCTCAGGTCATGATCTCACAGTTTGTGAGTTCAAGCCCTGTGTCGGGCTCTGTGCTGACAGCCCAGAACCTGGAGCTGCTTCAGATTCTGTATCTCCCCTTCTCTCTGCCCCTCCCCCGCTCATGCTCGCTCTCTCTCTCTCTCTCCCTCTCTCTCAATAATAAATAAACATTAAAAATAAATAAATAAAATAAAATATAAATAACTAAGTTGTTGCATTATGTTTTAGTAAGAAACATGTCAAGAGTTTAGCTAAGGTGCCCATGCTATTGCTGACTTGCATTTACTTTGTTTAACCAAGCAGCTTGCCAGAGACCCTAACTCACACTAGCCCCCCATACAAGCACTTGCCCTAGACAATGACCTGAAGAGTCACAAGCCACTGTAAGTTCCTGACATGGCTTCCTCAACACGCCTTATGACCCACAGTCTCTCCTCTCTCTAGGGCCTTCCCCGTGCACTCCTGAGATAAGACTCCCCGTGGAAAGGCGCCTGGAGCTAAGCCTCCCACTTCAGCTCGGCTCACGATCTTGCAGTTAGTGGGTTCGAGTCCCACCGTAGGGCTCTGTGCTGACAGCTCAGAGCCTGGAGCCTGCTTTGGATTCTGTGACTCCTTCTCTCTCTGCCCCTCCCCCACTCATGCTCTGTCTCTTTCTCAAAAATAAATAAACATGAAAAAATATTTAATCTCTAGAAATGGTCTGAAGGACATATAGTCTGTAAAGAAACATTTACTAAAAAAAAAAAACCAAAAACTTACTGATAATACATACAAACACTATCGTATTTAAAATTTTTTTAAGTTGGCTCCACACCCAGTACGGGACTTGAACTCACAAGCCTGAGATCAAGAGCTGCATGCTCTACTGACTGAGCCAGCTGGGTGCTCCAAGAATATATGGTATTTAAGGTGAAACCTACTCCTTTCCAGCCAACAACGATCCCAGGGCTCCCCCCCCAGTTAGAGAGCTATGTCCTACGTGGGGCAGTACAGCAGCATGTTTCACCTTGTCCCCATCAACCTGACGCTGACACTGACGTCCTGTCCGTGTGGCTGAGACATGAGGGCTCCCTGCTTCGGCTCCACCTTGGACGTGGCACCACTGAGCATCTGTACACCTCCGGCTCTCCTGGTCTCAGCTCACTGGACTCCACGCTCGAAGACGCAAGCCAAGAAAACGTGAGGTTACTGCCCCCTCTCTACTCAGGGCTCAATTCCTTGTTTTTTGGGTTTTTTTTTTAAATTTCTTAATGTTTTATTTATTTTTGAGAGATTTTTTTTTTAATGTTTTATTTATTTCTGAAAGAGAGATAGAGACAGTGTGAGCAGGGGAGGGTCAGAGAGAGAGGGAGGCACAGAATCTGAAACAGGCTCCAGGCTCTGAGCTGTCAGCACAGAGCCCGACCCCCTACGAGATCATGACCTGAGCTGAAGTCAGAGGCTTAGCCAACTGAGCCACCCAGGCGCCCCTCAGGGCTCAATTTTTTTTTTTTTTTAAATTTTTAATGTTTTATTTATTTCTAGAGAGAGAGAGAGACAGCGTGAGCAGGGAGGGTCAGAGAGAGAGGGAGTCACAGACTGAAACAGGCTCCAGGCTCTGAGCTGGCAGTCAGCACAGAGCCCGACGCGGGGCTCGAACCCACAACCGCGAGATCATGACCCAAGCGAAAGTCGGACGCTTAACCGACTAAGCCACCCAGGCGCCCCACAGGGCTCAATTCCTAAGGCAAGAGTGTCATTGCAGAGAAGTGTGCCACGGACCCCACCCCCTTCAGAGTAATGGCTCAGAGATTTTGCCTCAGGGAAGAAGGCTGAAAAAGAAAGCTCTTACTCGCTTCCCCAAGGAACTGACCTCATCTGCTACCCACACTTGAACTTCTGTTCAAGCCTGAGGGGTCTCTCAGAAACAGTGGAGACTGTGGTCCATTCGGGAGGAGACTGACACGTGTGCTGGACACACAGGCAAAGTACAGGCCAGCTGGTTTCCCTGAGGAAACCTGGGAGAGAGCTGGGAGGAGCCTGCCTGGGATCAGGAGGAACTGAATCCTGCTCTCAAACACTATCCTGCCAAAGGAGCCTGAAGTTGATTGGTGTGGTCTGGGGAGCGATTTTTGCACCAGGGCAGTGCTGAGAAGAATAGAGTAGCCGGAGAACAGTCAGCGGAGTCTAACAGAGGTGAGGTCCAAGGAAGAGGCATCAAAGAAAGCCGGGCCAAACCCTCCACGCCTCAGGGCAACTGCGGACGCTCAGGCTTCCCCAGCCCCAGGGAAACAGCAGAGGCAGCGAGGGAGGAGGGTGACAGCAGGGGCCACAGTAAGTAATCCAGGCAGCCACTAACCAAACAAGTGAATAACAATAACAAGCCCTACTGGAGAGGTTACTCCAATATTATCTAAAATGTCCAGTTTCAGGTTAAGCATCGACTCTGGTTTCAGCTCAGCTCATGATCTCATAGTTCATGGGGTCAAGCTCCGTGTAGAACTTCATAGTGACAGCTCAGAGCCTGCTTGGGATTCTCTCTCTCCCTCCCTCTGTGCCCCTCCCCAGCTCGCACACACACGTGCACACACTTGCTATCTCTCTCTCTCTCTCTCTCTCAAAATAAATAAATAAACTTTTAAAAATTAATGAGTGAATCAAAATGAAATACAATGTCCAGTTTCAGGGCGCCTGGCTGGCTCAGTCGGTAGAGCATGCAGCTCTTGATCTCAGGGGTATGTGAGTTCGAGCTCCACATTGGGTGTAAGGTTGACTTAAATAAAACTTTCCAAAAAAATGTCCAGTTTCTGGGGTGCCTGGGTGGCTCGGTCGGTTAAGTGTCCAACTGTGGCTCAGACTGTGGTTTCACGGTTCGTGAGTTCAAGCCCCATATTGGGTTCCGTGCTGACATGCAGAGCCTGCTTGGGATTCTCTCTCCCTCTCTCTCTGCCCCTCACCCACTTGCACCCTCTCCTTCTCTGAAAAACATACACACGCACATAAAAGTGGGAATTAAAGTGTGTGAAGAGGGGGGGGCGCCTGGGTGGCTTAGTCGGTTAAGCGTCCGACTTTTCGCTTAGGTCATGATCTCGCGGTTCGTGGGTTCGAGCCCCGCGTCGGGCTCTGTGCTGACTGCCAGCTCAGAGCCTGGAGCCTGTTTCAGTCTGTGACTCCCTCTCTCTGGCCCTCCCCTGCTCATGCTGTCTCTCTCTCTCTCTCCTAGAAATAAATTAAAATATTAAAAAAAAATAAAAATAAAGTGTGTGAAGAGGGAAAAATGTCACCCTAATACTAGAAAACTAAATTCAGCAACATGTACAAATTATACACCATGACCTACAGAGATTTATCCGAGGAATGCAAGTTTGGCTTAACATTTGGAAAACAATTATTTTAATATATCATGTCACTAAAATGAAAAAAAGAATCACATGATCATCTCAATAGACACAAAAAAGCATTTGATAAAATTCAATGCCTTTTAATGAAAAAAAAAACAACACTCAACAACTAGCGATTGAAGGGAACCTGACAAAAGAGTCTCTATAAAAAACTCACAAATGGGCCGCTTGGGGGACTCAGTTGGTTAAGCGTCCGACTTCAGATCAGGTCATGATCTCACAGTTTGTGGGTTCAAGCCCTGCGTCGGGCTCTGTGCTGACAGCTCGGAGCCTGGAGCCTGTTTCAGATTCTGTGTCTCCCTCTCTCTCTGCCTCTCTTCCGTTCCTGCTCTGTCCCTTTCTCTCTCTCAAAAATAAACATTAAATTTTTTTTTCTTTAAACTCACAAATAACATAATATTTAATGGTGGAAGACTGGATGTTTTCCCCCTAAAATCAGGAATAGGACAAGGATGTCTACACCTTGCTATTTCTGTTCAAAGTTACAACAGAAGTTTTGGGGGCGCCTGGGTGGCTTAGTCGGCTAGGCATCCGACTTTCGCTTAGGTCATGATCTCGAGGTTCGTGGGTTCGAGCCCCGCGTCGGGCTCTATGCTGACTGCCAGCTCAGAGCCTGGACCCTGCTTCAGATTCTGTGTCTCCCTCTCTCTCTGACCCTCCCTGCTCACGCTGTCTCTCTCTCTCCTAGAAAAAAAAAAAAACATTAAAAAAATTAAAAAAAAAAGTTACAACAGAAGTTCTAGTAAGGGAAATTAGGCAAGGGGAAAAGGCATCCAGACTGGAAAGGAAGAAGTAAAGCTGTCAATGCACAGATGTTGCTGATGCGGGGAGCATAAGGCAAGCTAAAGGCAAAGTACAAGCTACCACACCTTGACCCACTGGGTGGGGCTTGTGTGATATTCCTCAGGCCCTCTTGGCTGCCCAAGGGCAAAGGAGAGGGAAAGAAAACCAATGGTTACCGGATAGAGCTAACGGTCATGACGGGACAGGAGTCTCCATCAGTTTACAATCAGTTTACAATCAGTTTAAAATGTCTTTTAAAATTACAAGGAAAAGGTAATATAATCGATATACTAATCGTCAGGAACTCCCTACTGTCTTACTGTTAATGTTTTGCTAGAGGGAAAAACAGCCCTAGCTTGACAATAGCTAGGCCTCTAGTCATCTGTGAGTCTTCTTTAATGTATGAAAACCCCTTTGGGGCACCTGAGGGGCTCAGTCAGTTAAGTGTCTGACTCGGGCGCAGGTCGTGATCTCGCAGTTCGTGGGTTCACGGCCCGCATAGGGCTCTGTGATGACAGCTCAGAGCCTGGAGCCTGCTTTAGATTCTGTGTCTGCCTCTCTCTCTGCCCCTCCCCAGCTCCTCTGTCTCTTAAAAATAAATAAACATTAAAAAAATTTTTAATGTAAAAGAAACTTCCTCTTGACTTTACCTTCCCCAAGCCCATAGTACCTAACCAGTCAGTCTTCACAACCCCAGGGCCACTCTTTCTGCCCAGGGGTCCTGTCTCCGTGCTTTAATAAAATCATCTTTTTGCACCAAAGATACTTTCAAAAATTCTTTCTTAGCTAACATCAGCTTTGAACCCCACCATCATCAAACTTCATCAATGTGACCTTGTATATAGAAAATCCTAGGGAATTACCTGAAAAACTATTATTCTATTTTCATGAAAGCTGCAGAATGCAAAATCAGGATACAAAGTTCAATTTTTTCTGTATACTTTCAATGAGTAATCTAGAAATGAAATTAAGAAAATTCCATTTGAAACAGCATCAAAAAGAATATAACTCTTAGAAACACAATTAAAACAAGTATATTATACTCTGACAACTACAAAATATTGTTGAAAGAAATTAAAGGCTAATAAATTCCATATTTATGGGTCAGAAGACTTAATATAATAAGGGTGGCAATTCTTCTCAAATTGATATAAGATTCGGTGCAATCTCTATCAGAATCCCAGCTGACTTCTTTGTAGAAACTTACAAGCTGATTCTAAAATGCATATAGAATTGGGGTGCCTGTGTGGCTAAGTAGATTAAGCATCCAACTTCCACTCAGCTCATGATCTCATGGTTTGTGGGTTCAAGTCCTGCATCAGGGTCCTAGCTGACAGTGCAGAGCCTGCTTGGGATTCTCTCCCTCTCTTCTCTCTCTCTCTGCCCCTCCCCTACCTGTGCAAGTGCATGCTCTCTCTCTCAAAAATAAATAAATAAAACCTTAAAAAAAGTAAAATGTATATACTATGACAAGAGCTTCTGAAAAGCTCAAAACAATCTCAAAAAAGAACAACCTTGGAAGACTCACACTTCCTTATTTCAAAATGCACTACAAGGTAATGGTAATCATGACATTAAGGTCCTGGCTTATGGTTAGACATAAATGTCAGTGTACAGAATCAAGAGCCAGAAACAAACCCATGTGTTTAGGGTCAATTGTTTTAAGTTTATTTCCTTATTTTGACAGAAAGAGAGAGAGAGAGAGAGAGAGAGCAGAGGGAGGAGCAGAGAGGGAGTAGAGAGAGAATACCAAGCAGGGAGTAGAGAGAGAATCCCAAGCAGAGGTATATCTTCATAACCTTGGATTTCTCCACGTACTCTTAAATATGACACCAAAAAAACATTAACAACAAAGAAAATTGATAAATTAAGCTGCTCAAAATTTAAAACTTTCACAACAATATGGATAGACCCTAACAGCATTATACTAAGTGAAAGAAGTCATAAAGAAAGACAAATGCTGTATGATCTCACTTATATCTGTAATCTTTTCTTTTTAAATTTATTTACTTATTTTGAGAGAGAGAGAGTGAGCGAGTGAGAGAGAGCACAAGCAGGGGAGGGGCAGAGAGAGAGAGAGAGAGAGAGAGAGAGAGAGAGAGAATCCCAAGCAGGCTCTGCACTGTGACACAGAGCCCAACTCAGGGCTTGATCCCACAAACCGTGAGATCATGACTTGAAGCAAAATAAAGAGCCAGATGCTTCACCAACTGAGCCACCCAGGTGCCCCTTATAAGTGGAATCTTACAAAATAAATGTAATTCATAGATAACAGAGAACAGATTGGTTCCTGTCAGAAGTTGGAGATAGGTGAAATGAGTGAAGTTGGTCAAAAGGTGCATACTTCCAGTTATAAAATAAAAAATAAGTTCTGGGGATATAATGTACAGCATGGTATTATCTAGTTCATAATAATATATTGCATATTTGAAAGTTTCTAAGAGAGTAGATCTTAAGAGTCCTCAGTATAAGTAAAAAGTTTGTAACTATGTTTGTAAAGTAAAAAGTTTGTAACTAGATTTGTAGTAATCATTATGCAATATATGCAACTGTCAAATCATATATTGTACACCTGAAACTAATATAATGTTATATGCCATTTATATCTCCATCTTTAAAATCTAAAATTTTTGTGCTTCAAAGGACACTATGAAGAAAGTGAAAAGATAACCACACTATGGGCGCAAATATTTGCAAATCATATTTTGATAAATGACTTGTGTGCAGAATATTTAAATAATTCATACAACTCAATAACAAAAAGACTATTTAAAAATGGGCAATGAGTGGGCACCTGCTGGCTCAGTCAGTAGAACATGTGACCCTTGATCTTGAGGTCGTAATTTTGAGTCCCACATTGGGGATAGAGATTACATTAAAACACTTTTTAAGGGCACCTGCATGGCTCAGCTGGTCAAGTGTCCAACTCTTGGTTTCGGCTTGGGTCATGATCTCATGGTTCCTGGGATGGAGCCCCGTGTAAGGCTCTGTGCTGATGGCATGGAACCTGCTTGCGATTCTCTCTCTCTCTCTCTCTCTGTTCCTCCTGTATTGACACACACTCTCTCTCTCAAAATAAATTTTTAAAAAATTTAATAAAAAATTTAAAAAATGTTTAATTAAAAAAATAAAAATGAGCAAAGAGGGCACCTAGCTGGCTCAGTTGATAGAGCATGCAACTCATGGTGTTGCGGTTGTGAATTCAAGCCCTGTGTTGGATGTGGAAATTACTTGGGAAAAAAAATTTTTTAATAAAAAATAAAATGAGCCAAGGATTTGAACAGACATTTCTCAAGAAAGATATACAAATAGTTGATGAGCACCTAAAAAGATACTCAACATCATTAGTCATTACAGACTTGACAATCAAAACCATAAAATAGAAAATAAGAGATAATAATAACAAGTGTTAATGAAGATATGGAAAAATCAGAACCCTCCCATACTGTTGAAGGGAGTGTAAAATGGTGCAGCTACTTTGGATGCGATCTGGAATTTCCTGAAAAGATTAAGCATTTGCGTTTGAGCAATTGCACTCCTAGGTATACACCCAAGATAAATGGAAACATATGCCCGTACTAATACTCGCACATTAATATTCATAGTAGCTTTATTCATAAGAGCCCCAGAGTAGAAATAACCCAAATGGCCATCACTTGATGAATTAATAAACCGAATGTGGTATTTACAAACAGTGGACTATTAGTAGGCCATGAAAAGGAGTGGAATGCCCATACATGCTGTACAGCATGGATGTACCTTGAAAACATTATGCTAAGTGACGAACGCCAGTCACAGAAGTCATGCACTGTATGATTCTCTTTGTCTGAGATGCCCAGAATAGGCAAATCGTCAAATAGTCGGTTTGAGATAGAAAGCAGAGCCAGGTTGTGGAGGGGAGCAGGAAAGAACAAGTCATGGATGCAGCATCTCTGTGAGTGGTGACAAAAATGGTCTGGAATCAGATAGCGGTGACAGTTACACAACTTTGTGACGATACTGAAACCCACCAAACCGTACACTTTAAGTGGGTGCGTTGTGTATGAATTATATCTCAATGTAGCTACTTCTTTAAAAAAGAAGCAAGAATGAGCAAAGAATCAGATGACTGTGAGGGTATATCTAAAACACATACACCACAGCAAAGCTACGTTAGGGAATTAAAGGCATGGTAGAATTATAAAAATAGTCATCGGGGTTGTGTATAGGCGCACATGGGGTAATTTTAATTTCAAAAAGGTTAAGGACTGCAGTTGATTAAAACATGCTGTGTGTATAAAAAGTCATGAGTTCAGAATAATTTTTTAGAAATGAAATAGTCCTGGAGATAGCCAGGCCATCAACATATTCTTCTGAAAATTATTAATTACAGAGAAAGAACTAGACATTTCTGCTTTTCTAATATAAGTAGAATTCCAGTGTAATCTAATAGCCCCATGTATGAGGGAATGCGTTTCAGCACAGAAGAATTCTAGCTAGAGCTGGGACTAGGGTAAGGTGAGTCATGCTCAGGCCAGAACATGTAAGAAGTCACTCACCCAGCCCTGATTCTAGTTAACAAACGCAGGAGTGTCCAAATTAGAAAATCGTTTCAACCGTTGGTGAAATAACGGATTCAGGCAGTAGTCGTTAGCGCAGCTAAAACAAGTACAAGAAGAACTGATAGGCAAGGTACAAACATCAGATTGTCACTATCCGAATCCAATGATCCATCTTAATGGTACGAAAAGCGAGTCAACCAACACTGCACGTCTCCTGGTCAAGCTACAGAAAGTATGGAGCGCCACTGAGAATTCTCAGGAAAAAAATTTGAATCATAATGCAATGATCCTGGGGTACCTGGCTGGCTCAGTCCGTGGAGCATGGGACTCTTGCTCTCAGGATTACGAATTTGAGCCCCATGTTGGGTGTAGAGATTACTGAAAAATAAAGTCTTTAATTAATAATAATAGTGTATTCAAACCTTTAAAACTGACCCCTAGTCAGCAAGAAATATTGAGCATAAAGGATGCAGTCCCCAAGGAAGCAATATACAAGATCTCAAAGGATGGACTTTATATTAGACTCGAATTTCATCAGCAAGCCCATGAAAGGAAAAATAAAAGAGGAGGGGTGTTCTAGATTAAGAGAAACATAAGACTTAAAAGACTTAAAAGAAACACAAGAGACATAACAACCAAATAAACCAGATCCTGTTTGATCTTGATTCTAAACAGAAAACGCAAAAAGAATTTTTCATATAACTGAGGACATTTGAGTATGGCCTGGTAATAGAATGATATTAAATTATCATTTGCATTTTGTTAGATGTGATAATGGCACTGTGGTCATGGAAGAGAAGATTCGGTTTCTTTTTGAGTTGCATACTGAAGTGTTTAGAGGTGAATGGTACGATGGCCGGGATTCGCTTTAAAATATTCCAGCAAAAAAACATAACAAAGGGAAGGGGACAGATGAAACAAGTCTGTGGTTAAATGGAGCTTGGGGATGGACACGTGGGGTTTGTTACACTCTCCAGCTTTAGCTACATTTGGAAAGTTTCACAGTAAAAATTCCAAAAATATGGATACATCATTATTCAGCTAAAACTATACGTACAGTACATATCCTAGAGGGACTCAAATTCCTGTACACACGTTCAAAAGTGAGTTCCGCTTTGTAAAATGAAAACTGGAGATGAGTCCAATGTCTGCCAGTAAAAGAAGAGATAGAGGTCAAGTGATAAGAGGTTGTCTTGTCAGCAGCCCTTCCCCATTCCTCCCTGCTAATAAAATCCTGATTTTATTTATCCCTCACAGAAACATTCTGTGAATGCAATGTGATGGATCCAAGGCACGTGTTGGGATCTCCTTTCTTTTTGCCAGTAATTGATGCTGCAGCAGGCAGGCAACCAACCAACCTTGCCAAAGAGAGCACAGGGCAATCGGGTGAGTCTCGGGAAGGTCCGTCATACTTCATGGATTCTAAGGCACGCAATCTTTCATTTCTGAAATTGGCAAATCTCTCACAATCGATAGCATCTCACAAGCGTTATTGTTGGATGGCTGTTGTGGTGTGTTTGTCACTCTGTGTGTTTGTGTGTGTGTGTGTGTGTACAAACATGATCTGAAAACCTACCCTTTGTGACGTTTTCTGGTAAGAAGAAAGTACTAGAATTACAACTTTTAGAGTGGGTCTTCTTCTCCTTCTCCTTCCTCTTCCCCTTCTTTTTCTTTTTCTTCTTTCTCTCCTTCTTCTTCAAGAGTTTATTTTTAGGTAATCTCTATACCCACTATGGGGCTCAAACTTACAAATGGGAGATGAAGAATCTGCTGGCTCTAACAGGCCCCCCAGAAAGGGTCTTCCTGAGACAATTCGGCACTCTCTGTGAGGAGAACCTATCCTGGCAACGTGCCATCTTGGGGGAAAATCCGGACACAGAAGGTGCTGATTTAAAAAGTGATTGAGAATAGAATTCTAGCAAGAAGACCTTCTGAAAACACCCTTAACCAATTTCTTTCATTTCTATGTTCCTATTTTGTATACCCAAGATCATTTTTATTTTTATTTTTTATTTTTTATTATTTTTTATTTTTTTATTTATTTTTTTATTTATTTCTAGGAGACAGAGAGACAGCATGAGCAGGGGAGGGTCAGAGAGAGAGGAGTCACAGACTGAAACAGGCTCCAGGCTCTGAGCTGGCAGTCAGCACAGAGCCCGACGCGGGGCTCGAACCCACGAACCACGAGATCATGACCTAAGCGAAAGTCGGACGCTTAACCGACTAAGCCACCCAGGCGCCCCTCCAAGATCATTTTTAAAGATTTATGTTAAAGTTTGGGACACCTGGGTATCTCAGTCAGTTAAATGTTTGACTCTTGGTTTCAGCTCAGGTCATGGTCTTGAGGTTCGTGGGTTCGTGCCTCACATCCAGGTCTGAGCTGACAGTGAGGAGCCTGCTTGGGATTTTCACTCCATAAATAAACTTTATTTTTTAAAAAGATTTATGTCTAAATTTAAATTTATTCTAAAATTAAAAAAATATTTTTTAAGAGTATAAAACAAAACTTCTAAGGTATAGGAAAGCATTGTCAGTTTAAATGTTGGAATTTGGGGGATTTTTTAGAACTTAAAAAAATGTGTGCTTTATAATTGATGAAATGTGGTACCTATCTGTTACAAAATAAGGCTGGGGGAGCTGGGGTGGCTCAGTCTTTGGCTCAGGTTATGATCTTGTGGTTTGTGAGTTTGAGCTCTGTGCTGACAGCTCAGAACCTGGAGCCTGCTTCAAATTCTGGGTCTCCCTCACTCTCTGTCCCTTCCCTGCTCTTTCTTTCAAAAATAAATAAACATTTAAAAAAGGTTTTTTAAGGAAAAGAGGGCTAGAAAGGGGAAATTCTTCTTTGCCCCCTCGTCCCTTCCTACTTTGGATAGTTTCAGGCAAGGGCAGAGCTGGGGGAGTTACCTTGAGACGACCAGGGGAAGACAGAAAGGTTCCCCAGGATGCCAAATTGCATCCTGACATTGCTGGGTCACTGATCTAGCAATGGAACGTCATACTGCAGATTTCCATCAATGAGATAATTAATGCCTGTATCACTCATGAGGCTTTTACTTATGAATCATGTTACAAAAGTATACTGAATTGACTATCATCTAATAGAATACTGAACAGTTTAAAATACACAATATAACGCGATATATTTTGTACATTTAAAAATAGATTTTATCTAAATATGAACATATTTTATATGAATACTATATATTTTATAATTATGTATATATATTCAATCTCAAAAATATAATAATGAGTTTAAAAAAGCAAATTTCAGGTACGCTTTGGGAGCTCACTTTGGGTGAGTGTCCAACTCTTGATTTCAGCTCAGGTCATGATCATCTCAGGTCATGATCCCAGGTTCGGGGATGGAGCCCTGTACTGGGTTCCACACTGATCGCGAAGCCTGCTTAAAATTGTCTCTTACTACCTCTGCTTCTCTCTCCAGCTCACACTCTCTCTGTGTCTATAAAATAAAATTTACAAAAGCAAGTTTCAGAGTAATATCATCTGTGCGATACTTTATATAAAGTTGAATGATTAATTTGGTGTCGTTGATGATGTGAACATGGACTAGGAGGAAACACCCCGTCTCCAGCGTAACAGACGCCACAGGGAAGGGAGAGAGGGAAATGCAATCAGGAAGGGAAGATCAACTGGATTCATCTGTACCAACATTGATTTAAATATTTTTCAAAAAAAGTATCAAAAGCAAATGTGGCAAATATTAACTGTGTTTAACATGAGTGGTAAATAAACTTATCGTATTCTTCATTTTTTAAAAATGTTTTTATTTTATTTCTTTTTTTTTTATGTTTTATTTATTTCTAGGAGAGAGAGAGAGAGAGACAGTATGAGCAGGAGGGTCAGAGAGAGAGGGAGTCACAGACGAAACAGGCTCCAGGCCAAGCTGGCAGCCAGCACAGAGCCCGACGCGGGGCTCGAACCCACGAACCGAGAGATCATGACCTAAGCAAAAGTCAGACGCTCAATGGACTAAGCCACACAGGCGCCCCATATTTCTGAGAGAGAGAGACAGAATACAAGCAGGGGAGGGTCAGAGAGAGAGGGAGACACAGAATTTAAAGAGGCTCCAGGCTCCGAGCTGTCAGCACAGAGGCGGACATGGGGCTCCATCCCACAAACCCTGAGATCATGACCTGAGCTAAAGTCGGATGCTTAACTGATTGAACCACCCAGGCGCCCCCATATTCATTTTTTTGTGTTCTGTAATATAATTACAATGATGACGATGATAAAGCTCTAATTCCTCAATTTCACATGTTTATAATTGAAATAATCTCAAATTCATATTGTAAAAGTGTGTTTAACATACATATTTTTTTTCTCACTTTTAAATTAGAAATGTTCACTGCAGGTGGCGCCAAAGAGTCATGAAAAAACCCTAGGCTGTTGACAGACTAATTGTCTTAAAGAAAGGTACTAGGGGGGCCTGGGTGGCTTAGTTGGTTAAGCAACCGACTTTCGCTTAGGTCATGATCTCGCGGTTCATGGGTTCGAGGCCCGTGTCGGGCTCTGTGCTGACAGCTCAGAGCCTGGAGCCTGTTTCAGAGTCTGTATCTCTCTCTCTCTCTCTCTGACCCTCCCCTGCTCATGCTGCCTCTCTCTCTCTCTCTCTCCTAGAAATAACTAAAACATTAAAAAAAAAATTGAAAAAAAAAGAAAGGTACTAAACATAATTGTGAAAATTCCATGTATGCTTTTAAGACTTCTATCAATAATACCTTATATTTCCATATTAGTGGTTTAGGAATAATGATAAAGACACAAATCTAAATGCCAACAAACTTTGTAGGATTCCTCCGAAAGGAATAAAGAACCTCCTTCCGGAGGGCTTGGGATGAGAGGGGACAAGTTGACTTAATATGTTGTTTCCAAATTTTTTGCCAAAGGATTTATACCGGCCAGGGTCTAACCAGGAGAGTAGAAGCCACTCTAAGCACTTAAAATCGGGGAGGAGTTCACAGCAGCGCTCTCCACAATAGCTAAAACATGGAAAGAGCCTAAGCGTCCATCAATGGACGAATGGATCAAGAAGATGTGGTTTATCTATACCATGGAAGACTACATGGCAATGAGAAACAATGAAATCTGGCCACGTGTAGCAACATGGATGGACCTTGAGGGTGTTATGCTGAGTGAAATAAGTCAGGCAGAGAAGGACACATACCATATGTTTGCACGTATAGGAGGATTAGGAGGAACTTAACGGAGGACCAAGGGGGAGAAGAAGGAGGGAAATGGTGGGGGAAAGGGAGAGAGGCAAACCATGAGAGACTCTTGAATGCTGACAAAAACTGAGGACTGATGGATGTAGGGGGGAGGGGAGATGGGCATGGAGGAGGGCACTTGTGGGGATGAGCACTGGGTGTTATATGGAAACCAATTTGACAATAAACTATTTGTAAAAAAATAAATAAATAAATAAAATAAAATGGGGAGGAAACCCCAGAGGGGATCTAATACAAGGAACTGATGGAGGAGCCGAGAAGCCTGCCGAGGGAGTGAGGCAACCCTGACCGTAGCGAGATCAGGAATCACTACAGCGTCCTGCCCGAGCAAGGGGAGGAAGGGAGAGAAGGAGGAGGTGCTCATGGAGTCCAAGGGGGTCACTGAGCAAAACCAGAATGACCCAAGCCCATTTGGGGGTGAAGCCTTTGCCAGAAAGACTACCTGATTGCCTTCTGATTGCCCAGTGATGCCTGGCATTGGCTGGGCTTAGCCGGGGTTCGGCTCACCTGGGTGCCTGAGGGACAGCCTGTAGGAGTCGGCCCTGTGACCAAAGCTGGGCAGAGCGAGGGCAATAATGAGATCTGAGGGCAGAGAGGATCTGTCCCACTAGTTGTAACCTTAATTAGTTATAGTGTCTTGGGGCACCTGGCAATAAATTTATTTATTTGAGAGAGAGAGAGTGAGCATGACTAGGGGAGACAGGGAGAGGGAGCGAGGGAGAATCTCAAGCAGGCATCGCAGGGCTCAATCCCACGACCCTGGGACATGACCTGAGCCAAAATTAAGAATTGGACACACAACCAACGAGCCACCCAGGTGCCCCTAGGATTTTATTTTTTAAACTAATGTCTACACCCAACACGAGGCACAAACCCACAACCTCAAGGTCAAGAGTGGCATGATCTACTGACTGAGACAGGAAGGAACCCCCCCCCCCCAGTTCAGAATCAACTCCTCTCCATCACTGAGGTCGCCCCGTCTGTGAATGGGGGAGAGCTGCCAGTCCTGAAAGGCGAGAGAAGATACCCAAGATGTCTTCGATAAAGGAAATTTCTAGAGCCTGTAAAGCCGAATGTGGTGGTTATGATAGGAGTCCCTTACAAGTCTTGTGACTTAGGGACATGGGTTAACGTCTGTGCCTCAGTTTCCTTATCTATGAAATGGGGAACACAACAAAACAAGTCACCACATGTGAGAAAGCAAAACACGGCTCTGCTGACAACTAGGCCCCGCTAAGAAAATAACGATTCCACATAGCAGGACGTTCCCACCTGGACACAAACTACACTCACGGAATATGAACAAGGTTCAGAGAAGTTTACACCAGGATGGTGTCTGGAACAAGACAGAAACAAAGCCTTCCGCAGCCACAAAATTGAGGAAATACCCCCCTTCTTCCCACATTAGTGATGTTGCCCTTTGGCCAATGACACCTCGAGCCTTGCTTAGTGCTCCTGCCTGCTCCATAAAAACCAAGATGCTTAATCACGGAAACACCTCTGGGCTGTGTGCACCCAATTCCAAACTGTTCCCTCTGGTCCATAATTCCTCTCTTTTTTATTTCTGAGAGAGAGAGACAGCGTGAACAGGGGAGGGGCAGAGAGAGAGGGAGACACAGAATCTGAAATAGGCTGCAGGCTCTGAGCTAGCTGTCAGCACAGAGCCCAATGCAGGGCTCGAACCCACAAACCATGCGATCATCACCTGAGCCAAAGTGGACGCTTAACCGACTGAGCCCTCCAGTCACCCCCATAATTCCTCTTTTAAGTCATCTGGCACAAATCCAAATTAGTGAAGAGGTTCCTCCTAATTCTCTTTTATTGAGAGGCTCCTCCAAGATCAGTAAGTACTTCGGGCATCTTTTTAGGTGAATTCTAACATGTTGAGGAAGAAGCATTTCCTCTTCAAGGTTTTTCTAGATGGACTAAGAAGCACACTGATAAGAGACAGATTACCAGGGAAACAAAAAAAATACACTTTTACGTAGCTTATGTACCGGGAATCCACGAAGACACGGAAATTCCGAAGACAGTAAGCAACCTGAGGTTTATATGAGCTAAGGGAAAGGAAGGGTCTGAGAATACAAAGGGGAATAAAGATCATTAGCGGGAAGGTAAGAGGAGATGTGGACCATCTTGGGACAGCCTGCCCTTGGATCCTACAAACATATTCACAAAAGACATACTAGAATATTAAAAAATTTTTTTAAATGTTTTATTTATTTCTAGGAGAGAGAGAGAGACAGCATGAGCAGGGGAGGGTCAGAGAGAGAGGGAGTCACAGACTGAAGCAGGCTCCAGGCTCTGAGCTGGCAGTCAGCACAGAGCCCGACGCGGGGCTCGAACCCACGAACCTTGAGATCATGACCTAAGCGAAAGTCGGACGCTTAACCGACTAAGCCACCCAGGCGCCCCGATACTAGAATATTTATACTGGCCTTATTCAATCGACAAAATACCCAGATACTCAACAATAAAATGAACATATAAAATACGGTATAATTTGGGGTGCCTGGGTGGCTCAGTCGGTTGAATGTCTAAATCTTGGTTTCAGCTCAGATCATAAATTTGTGGTTTGTGGGTTCAAGTCCTGCACTGGGCTCTGCATTAGCGGCACAGAGCCTGCTTGGGATTGTCTCTCTCTCCCTCTCTCTCTGCCCCTATCTGCTCACACTCTCTCTCTCTCTCTCAAAATAAATTAGCATTAAAAAAATAAATTACAGTATAATTTACGTAAACTCAATAAACTATACTTATGATTTGTGTAGCCTTCCATGTGTATGTTAATGTGAATAAAAAAGGTTTTGTAAAAGTGGGCAACCACTTCAAAGGGCCATAGGAGCAAACCTGATAAAGTTTCTAATGAAAAAAGCTGAATATTTATACTGTCCTTATTCAATCCAGACAAAGTACCCAAATACTCAACAATAAAATGAACACATAAAATGTGGTATAATTTGGGGTGCCTGGATGGCTCAGTCGGTTGAATTGTTGAAACAATTTCAGCAACAAAATAACATAATATTGGATCCTAAACACAATACAAAATAAATATTCATGAGTCCATAATGACAAAGTTTATAACTGTATAAGCAACTAAATGGAGAAGAGACAAATCACCCTTAGAGAAGACAATCTACCTACATACTCCTCAATGCAGGTGGTAGGATTTTTTTTAATGTTTATTCATTTTTTTAAACATTTTTTAAATGTTTTATTTATTTCTAGGGGAGAGAGAGAGAGACAGCGTGAGCAGGGGAGGGTCAGAGAGAGAGGGAGTCACAGACTGAAACAGGCTCCAGGCTCTGAGCTGGCAGTCAGCACAGAGCCCGACACGGGGCTCAAACCCATGAACCCTGAGATCATGACCTAAACGAAAGTCAAACGCTTAACTGACTAAGCCACCCAGGCGCCCCTAATGTTTATTCATTTTTTGAGAGAGAGAGAGAGAGAGAGGGAGGGAGGGAGAGGGGTAGAGAGAGGGAGACACAGAATCTGAAGCAGACTCTAGGCTCTGAGTTGTTTGCACAGAGCCCAATGCAGGGCTCGAACTCACAAAATGTGAGATCATGACCTGAGCCAAAGTTGGATGCTCGACCAACTGAGCCACCCAGGCGCCCCTAAGATGTTTTCAACTGTCCTCCACTCCCCAAGTGGAGCGTCGAGCTGCACTTAATGACTTGCTTCCAAAGAGTAGAGTATGGAGGTAACTTTGCAGTGGAGAAGACTGGTGGACACCACGTGAGCCAGGTGACCAAGGTCAACATCATCATTTTGCTAGCATGTCTTCATGGGATGCGATGAGAATGGAAGTCACCTCTGTGATTTTCCTCCTAAAAACCCATCATCTTAGTCTAGCTGTAACTGAACTCAAGGGGCCCAGCCCGCCCTTGGAGTGCATCAATTTGAACACCATCCAAAGAAGTATTGAAAGCAAAGAACTTTTTATTACTTGTTACATGGAGGGAGACCAGTAGTTCTCAAAGCACTGTCTTCCCGTAGGATTAGTACAGGCTGTTTTTATTCACTGTATTGGGGTGGCGGGGCAGGGAGCACCGTAATGCATCTACATTAAGGAACTTACATATACTCTCCGAGGCTCTTTGCCCCAACTGTGCATGCCTACCATGTTAACATGCTAGTGCAAATAGGCATGTTCAAAAAATGGCAGAAAACCCTACCCGTAGGAAGAGATCTTAGCATTATAATGAGCGAAAGGTAACTTCAAGACAACTCTGGGGGACAGAAATAATAATCAATAAAAAATGGGGCACCTTGCTGGCTCAAACGGTAGAGCATGTGACTTTTTTTTTAAACTTTTTTTTTTAAATTTATTTCTAGGAGAGAGAGAGAGAGAGAGAGACAGCATGAGCAGGGGAGGGTCAGAGAGAAAGGGAGACACAGAATCTGAAACAGGCTCCAGGCTCTGAGCTGGCAGTCAGCACAGAGCCCGACGCGGGCTTGAACCCACGAACCCGAGATCATGACCTAACCCAAAGTCGGACGCTTAACCGACTAAGCCACCCAGGCGCCCCCAAATAAAATCTTTTTTCTTTTTTTTAAATTTTTATTTATTTCTATTTTTTTTAATTTAAAAAAAAAATTTTTTAATGTTTTATTTATTTCTAGGATAGAGAGACAGTGTGAGCAGGGGAGGGTCAGAGAGGGAGTCACAGACTAGAAACAGGCTCCAGCTAGCTCAGGCTCTGAGCTGGCAGTCAGCACAGAGCCCGATCTTGGGACTCGAACCTGAGCCGAGATCACGACCTAAGCGAAAGTCGGACGCTTAACCGACTAAGCCACCCAGGCGCCCCAATAAAATCTTAAAAAAAGACAACTCGGGGGCTTCTGTGTAGATCCTCAGCTCCCGTCCAGCTGAAACTGGCTCACCGAAGGGCTATCAGGTGAAACACACAGCTGGGCAGTCTCCTTGGCTGGAACTGCTGCTTCTGCAAATCCAATCACATTCCTTCCCTGCTCCTGTCCCTTCCCCTCCTCCCTTCTGCTGAGAGCTTTGAACCCTCTGATCTGAGTAACTCCTCTGCTGTGTCCTAGCTACCAGGGCCAGGGGTGTCCTGAAATGGTAGGCCCTGTTGATTGGAGGCCCATAAAGTCACACTAGTGGGTCTCCTGGTGCCACTTTATCTAGTCCCCTCGAGGTCTTTTCCATTTCAAGAGACTTGGAATCTTAGAAATATTCTTTATGTTAAAAGATTTCACTAGGTGGATTTGGTGATTGTATCTATCTCTAGGGTAGTGCTGACTAACTGCTTGTCTCACAAATGGCTTTGAATGATAAAGCAGGCATTCATATCCCTGGAGCCCGAAGCCTGTGTGTTCCTTGGCTGGTGCAGCCACGCCTGGGTACCGTCTGGATGAGGGAGCATAAGGCAAACTGAAGGCAAATTGCAGGCTAACAGCTCCCCCTGCCCGCCCCCTCCCCCAAGTGGAATATGTATGATATTTCTTGGACACTCCTGGCTACCCATAAACAAAGGAAAGGGGTTTAAGTGCTTGCTGTGGTAACGTGGGAAACTAAGGCAAACGAAACATTAAATTCCCTTACCGCCTATAGCCCGTGACAAGTCCTTGAGACCAACAGAGCGACCTCCCTCTAGAAGCTCAGCTGCCTCCGTGATGACACTTTGCTGGGGGCAAAAAGGAATCTTGGCTTAACATTATCTGACCCCCTAGGAACCTGTAAGTCTACTTTAGGTACAAAAATTCCTTTGGAAACTTCCTTTATCTCAACCCCCCCAAGATAGATGCTGGCAATCATACTCTGAGCTTATGCCCTCCTGATATACATCTGAAAGGTCTCATGACTGAGGTTTTACTCAACGGTAATAAATGGTGTTTTTCTAACAGCACCTAGCCTCTGGAAACCTTCCTTCCAAAATTCCTTAGACACCTACTCTCTCCCTAATCCCCTCCCAACCTGAGGATATAGAATCAGTCACCCGTCACAACCCCAGGGCAGATCTCTCTGCCGACGGTCCCCATGTTTTATTAAAATCACCTTGTTGCACCCAAGACGTCTTCAGGAATTCTTTCTTGCCGTCGGCTCCAGACTCCACCATGGCCCCCAAACTTCATCAATATGACCACTAATGTTTTGAATTGACAAGAAGGATGTCTGGGTGCCAGCTTCATAACCGTGAACAAAATATTGGAAAACCCAGATCAAAGTGCATTCTTCAAAAATCCTGACCAGTGCTCCGTAAATCTGTCAAAATTGGCAAGAACAAGAAAAATCTGAAAAACTATCAGTCAAGAATGGGCTAAGAAGACATAATGAGGGGCGTCTGGGGGGCTCAGTCCGTTAGGCGTCCGACTTCGGCTCAGGTCATGATCTCACGGTTCGTGGGTTCGAGCCCCCAACGGGCTCTATGCTGACAGCTCAGAGCCTGCAGCTGCTTTGGATTCTGTGTCTCCCTCTCTCTCTGACCCTCCCCTCCTCACGCTGTGTCTCTCTCTCTCTGAAATAAAGAAAATATTTAAAAAAATTTAAAAAACCTTTAAAAAAGAAATAAACATTTAAAAAAATTTTTTAAAAAGATACCTAATGGTTTTTTTTTTTTAAAAAAGACATAATGAATATGTATAATGTGGTCTTTGACAGGATACTGGCACAGCAAAGAGACATGGGGGGAAACGGGTGAAATTAATAAATATATAGTAATGCACCAATCACAGTGGTTTCTTAGCTGTGACGGACGTACCATGGTGATTTATTTCAAAACTTAAGATGCTCACGACAGGGGAAGCTACGTCAGGTGTACACAAGAACTCTATGTATCGTCTTTGCAATTTTTTGTGAGGCTTCAAACTCTTCTAAAATGGTTTGGTTTTAAACGACAACTACAATATTACTGTGAGAAATCGGGGCGAGTGTACAGGCCAAGTGCAAGGCTGAACGCTTAGCACACAGGGGTCAGGTGTTATTATTGCTACTTTACTTAAACTGCGGGAGGAAAGCCCCCACATTTGGGTATTTTAATAACGAGAAGCAAGAACCACTCGCGCCAAACTGCGACCGGCAAAACCACCTCACGCCCACAGCTCCAAGTGAGCGCACTTCCGGTCGGGCGCGCACGCGCGCACGCACGCACGCGCACGCGCAGGCCGCCGGGGGCGGGGCGCGCAGAGGGACGCCGGCGTGGGGCGGGGCTGGCCGCCGTTCCCACACGGGCGGCGGCCCCCGGAAGTAGTGTGTACGGGGCTGTCGCGGAGCGGAAGTCGGGTCTGGCGGGAGTCTGGAGACGCTGTCTCCGGTTGCTAGACGACGCGAAGTAGTCTTCGTCACTTCCTCAGCCCGCCGTCTGCCCACTCCCCAGGCCGGAACTTAGGGGCCCTGAGCCGCGGTGGGCGCAGAGTCGTTCTCCGAGATCCAGGACCGTGGCCAGTTCGGCATCCGGAGTCGAGGCGACACCACCTGGGGGTAGAACCCGAGCTGGGGCGGGAAGATGGCCGCAGACAAGCCTGCAGGTGAGGCGCCCGCGCCCGGTGCGCTGAAGCGGGCGGACCCCGGCGCTGAGTAGGTGGGGACTAGGGGTGGGGACCCGAGGGTGACTTTAATTTGCGTGTGCATTCCTTTCCCCCATCCTGTTCCTCGGCCGTCCCAGATGTGAGTCTTGGGGCCCCAGGTCCCGTAGTCGTTGTTTTGTTTTTTTACCTGAGTGCAGTGAAGCCGCACCGACCGCCTTTGCCCCGCTAGTCAGAATATCTGGCTTGAATTTGTGCAGCCAGTTCACTGGCTTTTCGGTCTTCCCGTGGGCACGGAGCGTGCAGCCCGGAGCACACGGCTGCGCGTGTCCCCAGGCTCGGGCAGGACTCCCCTGCGCTCTTTCGCCCACAGGAGCCTGCGTCTGGTCGGCGGTGTCCTACGAAATGAGCTTTGTGGAAACCATTTGTTTAAAGAGGCATAAAACTAAAGTGTGTCTCTTCGTTCTGTGCTAATACCTTCCGTTGAGAACCCATTTCCCCCGAGTTCCTCAAGGTTAACTAGTTGAATTCCGATTATTTTCCTTCTGGATTGGTGCCCCATTCCTCGAGCCCCCACCATTAAGGGGTGTACAGTCCTTACCCGCCTGCCTCTGGGGGCGTCCGCCGGGTGTCCGGCTGTCTGTGGCTTCCAGGTGTATTGGAGGAACTGCAGTGACAGGTCTTAGAAGGGGCAGCACTTTGTCTTCTCTTCAGATTTCACTGTAAACAGCCCATCTCCCGTATTCTGTGGGTTTTGATCTCAATAACTAACGGACGGACTTGATTTGAAATTAAAGTGAGCCGATCCTAATATAGGAAAATTGTTAAAAGATCTCTTCAACCTGCTGAGAGGAAAAACAGTAGAGGACAAGTTTACAAAGCGAGGAATGCAGAGTGTGCTATAGGATTTTAGGTGGGCGGGTCCCAGGAAGCTTCTGGTGAGGTGGTATTTGAGCAGAAACCCTCATGAAATGAAGGGGTGACCTCATAGAATGGGGTAGGATGGACAGGGAGAATGTTCCAGGCCAGAGATAAGCATGGCTTGTCCAAGGCTGGACCAAGGGGACAACATCGTTCCTTTTTTTTTTTTTTTCCCTTAATTTCTAGGAGAGAGAGAGACAGACAGCGTGAGCAGGGGAGGGTCAGAGAGGGAGTCACAGACTGAAACAGACTCCAGGCTCCGAGCTGGCAGTCAGCACAGAGCCCGACGCGGGGCTCGAACTCACGAACCGCGAGATAATGACCTAAGCGAAAGTCGGACACTTAACCGACTAAGCCACCCAGGCGCCCCAACATTGTCCCTTCTTGATTGAAGGCAGTGTTTCTCTTTCCCAGGTTTACCGTCCCTTCTTGCCCATATCATTGTGCTTGCCTGGAATGGCCTTTTTGGGCCCAAAGCCTGTCTAGTTTTCAAGTCCTGCCTTAGTCGTAAAGTATCGTACTTGCTCCTTCACTCACTCACTCACAGAGACTGAGTACCAGGCACAGTCTTGGATGCTGAAGACATGGCTATGACACCCTCCCTGCCTACAAGGGGCACCGCTTAGTCTGTAAGAGACAGACCTAGTAGAGTGGTGCCTCCGTCTGGTGACGTGTACGGGGCTGCGGAGGAATAAGGAGTGATCTGGGGCTGTGTCTTTGGTGGAAGCTCATAGCCACAGTGTAGGAAACTTCTTGCCCAGGTAACGTTACATTTGTATCGAGCAGAGTGTTGAGTGTGGTCTCCTTGAACCTGACCTCCTCCTCTCCGTCCCCGTCTGCCCCGCTGTGGTCCTAGCCTGTGCCTCGGACTGCGGTGTGTCTCACATCAGGCAGCCTTCTGACGGGTGTCTGTTTCTCTTCCTGTCCAGTCTGTTCTTCTCACTGTTGTCTTTTTATTTCTAAAACACTAAGTGGAGTATACCATTCCCGTGCCTATAAACTTTCTAAGATGGTACCGTCTTGTGTGCGTCAGATCCTCATTCCTTAATGTCGTCTGTGAAACTTCACCATGTGCTTCCAGCTGATGTTTCTGTTTCCACACACCGAGTCCCTCACACCAGAAGTGACTCTCCTGGAAAGCATTGTGCTTTTGAGCTGCTGAGTGGTAACACCTTCGTTTTTCCTTGGTAAACAGTCTCCTTGTTCACAGTCTATTTTGTATTTTTAAATATTAGTAACAAGTTTTTTTTTTTTTTAAGTTTACTTATTTTTAGAGAGAGAGAGCCCGAGCAGGGGAGAGAGAGAGAGAATCCCAAGCAGGCTCTGCACTGTCAGCACAGAGCCCATGTGATGAGGAGCTCAAATCACCAACCGTGAGACCATGACCTGAGCCAAGGTCAAGAGTCAGATGCGTAACCGACTGAACCCCCCCTCCCCCCAGCGCCCCTCATGGTCTGGTTTATATGCTGCTTCATCTCTGAGCTCAGGGCCCTTGTCATGGAGGGCCCTGTGTGTTCTTTCTTGATTAGGTGGGAAGAGAGACCCATGAAAGCATTTAAGAAAGTGACCTGATCACAGCCTGGGAGGGGTAGATTTCAGTGAAACGAGACTTGAACACCAGAGAATAGCTAAAACCGGCTAGTGTTGTGATATTGATTTACTCAGTACGTGTTCACCCCTGGTCTGCTTTGCCAGGGGCTAACGTAATCTCTGTGATCATGGAACTTATAGTATGAAAGACCAACATGTAAACTAAATAAAAAATAATTGTGATTTTAAGTTGGGATAAATAGTGTGAAGAAAAGGAAGTGAGTGAGAGGACAGAGGGTAGCTGAGAGCAAGGACCCTGTTGGGAATGGATTGGTTTAGAAAAGGAAGTGGTCTCTCAGAGGTAACATTTGAACAGAGATCCTCGGTGTAAAGAGCCAGCCATGGAGGTGGGGGGCGGGGGGGAGTGATTCAGGTACTAGTTGCTGCACATGTACAGACAGACCCCTTGAAAAGTGCTTAAAGGGGGCACCTGGGTGGCTTAGTCGGTTAAGCGTCCGACTTTCACTTAGGTCATGATCTCGCGGTTCGTGGGTTCGAGCCCCACGTCGGGCTCTGTGCTGACTGCCAGCTCACAGCCTGGAGCCTGTTTCAGTCTGTGACTCCTCTCTCTCTGACCCTCCCCTGCTCACGCTGTCTCTCTCTCTCCTAGAAATAAATAAAAATATTAAAAAAAAAAGAAAGAAAGAAAGAAAAGTGCTTAAAGATGGTGAGAAGACTCCTTGAACATAAGCGCCTTGAGGAAGGCTCTGTGTTAGCTCTGCTCTTACCTCCAGTGCCTAGAACAACGGGGTACTGGATGAGTATTTATAGCACAGCGATCAAAGGAACATGGCAAGAGGTGAAATCAAGTGTGGCAGGGGCTGACGTAGGTCAGTTCGAGTTCCTTCTAACGGGAAGCCTTCGGGAGAGTTCAGCAAGAGCGTTGCGGACCTGATTTGTGCGTTTACTGAGCTGGGTGAGAACCAATGAAGAGGTAGACGTGTGGGACTTGGAACCAGACAGCCTGGGCTCATCCTGGCTCTACTCCTTGGCATTGTGTGGGGCATATTTTACCCTTTGTTGAGCCTCAGCCTTCCTCTGTGTAGAATGACACATTTGCATTAGCAAAGGGTTAACAAGAGATCTTTGCAGGCCCTGATTTTTTTAATGTGGGCTGATGGTACTTTGAGGTAAGCGGTAGGATGGTGAGGAGGGGCAGACGGGAGAAGTGTAAGAAGTAAAACTGGCAGAGTTTGTGACTGTGGGTATATAAGGTGAGCGCCTTACTCCTTAGGAAAGGTCCTTGGTTGAACCTCAATTTCTTGTTGGTAAAATGGGGGTCCTATCAGTTTCCCAACTAATTTTTTTTTTTTTTAAGATTTTATTTTTGGGGGTGGGGTGCCTGGGTGGCTCAGTCAGTTAAGCGTCTGACTTCAGCTCAGGTCACGATCTCATGGTTGGTGAGTGCATGCCCCAACTCAGGCCTGGAGCCTGCTTCGGGTTCTCTGTCTCCCTCTCTCTGCCCCTCCCCTGCTCACACTCTGTCTCTCGCTCTCTCAAAAATAAACGTTAAAAAATTTTTTTTTAAGATTTTATTTATATTTTATTTTTAAATTTTTTATTTAAATTTTTTTTTTGTTTTAATGTTTATTTTTGAGAGACAGAGCATGAGTTGGGGAGGAGCAGGGGTAGAGGGAAACAGAGAATCTGAAGCAGGCTCCAGGCTCTGAGCTGATAGCACAGAGCCCCACGCAGGGCTTGAACTCACAGACTTTGAGATCATGACCTGGGCCGAATTCAGACACTTAGCCAACTGAGCCACCCAGGAGCCCTTAAGATTTTATTTTCAAGTAATCTTTATGCCCAGCGTGGGGCTCGAACCGAGAGAACCCCGAGATCAAGAGTCGCATGTTGTACCAACTGTGCCCGCCAGGAGCCCTCTACCTTTCAAGAGCATTTTAGGGGCACCTGGGTGGCTTGGTCGGTTAAGCGTCCGACTTTCACTTGGGTCATGATCTCGCGGTTCGTGGGTTCGAGCCCCGCATCGGGCTCTGTGCTGACTGCCAGCTCAGCCTGGAGCCTGTTTCAGTCTGTGACTCCCTCTCTCTCTGACCCTCCCCTGCTCACGCTGTCTCTCTCTCTCTCCTAGAAATAAATAAAACATAAAATAAAAAAAAAATAAACAGAGCATTTTAATTTACTCCCCTCCCAGGGCTGGCACTTGTGCGTATAACTGAGGTGAGGTGTATGTTTTCGCTCATGTCCTTTGAGAAGCAGAACCCAGTTAAAGAGCAGTTATGAAGGTGCAGACTCAGTAGCAGAAGTGGAGAGAAGGAAGGAAGGTGAAGGAAGGAGTAGTACATCTCATGCCTGGCCCCTGGCCCGCCCTGAGCTCAGAGGAGCAGCCACTGCGTGTGGGGCTCTCTGGGAGGTTGCACGGAGAAACTACACTTCAGGATAGTCCATGTGACAGAGAAAACGGGTGATTGATCCGTCCAGATTGATGATAATATGAGTAGAAGACAGCTAGAGCCTGATGGGTAATATGAATCCAGGAGAGGAGCACTTAATGGTGGCTTTGAGATTGTAAGCCAGGCGGGCCATAAAAATGATGAGAACAAACAAATGGGAAGATTTTAAGACGAGGCTATTTTTATTTTATTAAAGGCACCCAAGCTGATTATTGTTATTATCATTAAATAAATAAAGAGGTATTAAATCCACTATTGCCCTGTACCCGATTTCTGTCTCTAGGTAGCTAATACTGAGTTGGTGTGTTTTTCCAGGCTTTTCTGTGCCTACCCAAGCTTACACTGACTTAAAAATATATATGTGGCTCAGTCATTTGAGCGTCCGACTCTTGATTTTGGCTCAGGTCATGATCCTAGGGTCATGGGTTAAGATTCTCTCTTTTCGGGGCGCCTGGGTGGCTTAGTCGGTTAAGCGTCCGACTTTCGCTTAGGTCATGATCTCGCGGTTCGTGGGTTCGAGCCCCGCGTCGGGCTCTGTGCTGACTGCCAGCTCAGAGCCTGGAGCCTGTTTTGGAGTCTGTGACTCCCTCTGTCTCTGACCCTCCCCTGCTCACACTGTCTCTCTCTCTCTCCTGGAAATAAATAAAAACATTAAAAAATTAAAAAAAAAAAGAATCTCTCTTTTCTCCCTCTGCCCCTCTACCTTGCTCACATGCTTTCTCTCTTTCTCTAAAACTAAAAAATAATAAGACATAGGTGCAGATGAGGCAATAAGCTATGCGGCACTGTCCTGCCATTTGTTTTCTTTGGGGTCCAGTAAGGAATCTGCATGTGTGGATTTTTTTTCAGCTTTGTATTACTATTTGAAAGTGATTTCAAACATCCAAAAAACAGAAAAGATGAGTATCCATATGCCCACCACCTCATGTAACAATTGTTACATTTTGCCATAGTTACTTCTTCTTTATCTAGCTACAGCTTTTAATGTTGAATATTTCTTTTGTTTTTAAGTTTATTTGTGTTGAGAGAGAACCTGAGTCTGGAGGGGCAGTGAGAGGAGAGAGGGAACCAAAAGTTGGACACTCAACCGACTGAGCCACCCAGGCACCCTAATGTTGAATATTTCTAAATAGTTACAGACACTTCATCTCTAAGTATTTCACCATGCATTTTTTTAAATAAGTCTTTTCACCTAGATAGCCATTGTCATACTTTAGAAAATTACTATTTGAATATATTAAATTTCCCAAAAGTAAGCTGTACTTATTTGACTAAGTGTCAGTTAAGAGTTAATAGTAAGTCAAAAAGATGAAAAGTACAGCAAAGGGATTAGAGTCAACAATACCATAATAACGTACGGCGACTGCACTTAGTGTGGTGGGCACCCAGTATTAGAGAGTTAATGTAGAATCAATGTGTTGTACACCTGAAGCAAATAAAATAATATGTTAATTAAGCTTCAGTTAAAAAAACCCAGCTGTGCTTTTCTTTCTATTTTTTTTAAAATTTTTTATTTATTATTTCTAGGAGAGAGAGAGAGACAATGTGAGCAGGGGAGGGTCGGAGAGAGGGAGTCACAGACTGAAACAGGCTCCAGGCTCTGAGCTGGCAGTCAGCACAGAGCCCGACGCGGGGCTTGAACCTATGAACCACGAGATCATGACCTAAGCAAAAGTCGGACGCTTAACCGCCTAAGCCACCCAGGCGCCCCACAGCTGTGCTTTTCAAACTAAGATCCAGTCAAGGTTCACACATATTTTTTAAGTCTCTTCAGTGTCTTAATTCCCATTATTTCCCTTTTTGTTTTGTTTTGTTGTATGATGATGATATTTTGAAGAGACAAAGTCAGTCGTCTTGTATAATACCCCACATTCTGGATAAAAATATACCTCAGCAGGGGCATCTGGCTCAGCTCTTGATCTCAGAGTTGTGAGTTCGAGGCCCAGGTTGGGTGTAAACATTACTTAAAAATAAAATCTTGTGGCGCCTGGGTGGCTCAGTTGGTTAAACATCCGACTTCGGTTCAGGTCATGATCACCTGGGTCGTGGGTTCAAGTCCAGTATCAGGCTCTGTGCTGACAGCTCAGAGCCTGGAGCTTGCTTTGGATTCTGTGTCTCCCTCTCTCTCTGCCCCTCCCCTGCTTGTGCTGTCTCTCTCTCTCAAAAATAATAAACAGTAAGAAAAAATTTTTTTAAATAAAAATAAAATCTTAAACAAAAGAATGCAAAACACACAGCAGTGGTAGAGATCTGCTTTGTCTGTCTTCCCCAAGCATGTTGTTACTGACGTTATCTTCCTTCATTTCTGCAGCGCTGGGCAGAGTGCTCAGGGCCGAGGCAGTGCTGTTCCCGTACTACTACTCTGCGCCGTGTAGTAAGCAGCTGTTACATGCAGGGTTTTGATAAACCAGAGACACTTGTCCAAGTGATGGAAAACCACATGTGGGGTGTGTGAACTTTACGGTGACTCTGGCAGACCTGAATTATTTTTCTTTCAGACGGCATCCTTCTTTTTTAAAACTTGCCTTCACAGAGGCATCAGCGCTATTTTGTGAGCGCTGGGTTTCCTTAGGACTTAACATTCTTTTTTCCTCGGGAGAAAATGTCCTTTCTGGGAAATCATTGGCCCTATGCTCTGAAAAGCATAGCTTGTGCGGAAGGTCCCCCCCACCCAGGCAGATTTGACTTTCTAACATTCTGTACTGGAATGTACCTGTGCGCTCAGTCAACTGACATTTTTCAGTTTTGAAAAAGCAATGTGTTTCTTTCCTGCTGAGTTCAGACCTAAAGGCAGGTATTTGGTTCAGAATGAAGCCTATCGGTTTAAAGGGCGTCAAGGTGTGTGGGTCCAAGAGCTCTACACACCTGAAAGGTCAGCCGTGTTCATTAGACCAGAGTAGGAGGAAGCCCAGGCTTCTGGACGAGCGGCCGTGTACTCTCACGGTTGGCAACGGAGACTACTTTTGGACAAACAAAGACATATTGTGGAATTATGTGCAGACTCTTTCCAGTAAGGACTCTACAGTTATAAATAACGTAGGTTTTAAGAACTTGATCACAGGGGCGCCTGGGTGGCTCAGTTGGTTAAGCGTCCGGCTTCAGCTCAGGTCATGATCTCACTGTTCGTGGGTTCGAGCCCTGCATCGGGCTCTGTGCTGATAGCTCGGAGCCTGGAGCCTGCTTCAGATTCTGTGTCTCCCTCTCTCTCTCCCCCTCCCCTGCTCACTCTCTGTGTCTCTGTCTCCCTCTCAAAAATAAACATTAAAAGTAATAGGTCTTTACTGTTACCGTGTCCCTGAAAGTTCTTTAAAACAGGTGTATTGTGTAAACAGTTGGGTTAACAATAACTCATTGTCACTGGCTTTCTAAAGAAGAAACTGTTTAACAACATTAGTGTCCTTTTAAACTTTCTCCGAAAAACTGTTAGCTTTCCTTCACCCATTAGGGCTCAATTCTTACTTATCTGTGTGCTGAAATACTAATTTATCTCTAACTTCTTTTTTCCATTTTATTTTATATATTTTTTCAAGTTTTATATAAGTAATCTCTACACCCATTGTTGGGCTCAGACTCCCAGCCCTGAGATCACGAGCTGCACACTGTTCCGACGGAGGCAGCCAGGCGTCCTTGATCTGCTGTCTGTATCAGAAGTAACACTTCTGAAAGATCCCAGTACCAGAGTGCCTTCTTTTTCCTTCTGTGCAGCAGATCTAAGCCTAGATGAGCTCACTTAAGCACAGGTTATATTTTGTTCTTGGTGTTACGTGGCGATTCGCAACAGTGTGCAGTCTACTAGGGGTTTCGCAGCGAGCTGAGAGCTCTTCCGTGATCAGGTCCTGCTGCAGCTATCTCCACTCTTCGCCGTATGTTTAGAGGGCTGAAATAAATACATATATGTATATTTTTAAAACTGCCAGAATGGTTGGTTTTGTCAAAAGGAAAGGGTAAGAGCTAATATTTATTTAGCATCTCTGAGCAGAGAGTTAGATGGCCTGCTGGAGGCCAGGCTGAAGACGGGACTGATTCCAAGGCTTGTATGTCATTGCACCGTGGTGCCCTTTTGAGAGGTTGAGGTTGGGAATCTTTATCGACGACCAACGTGTGCCAGGCCAGGGCTCCCAGAGTTGGCTTTGCGGAGGACTGGCCCTTTGCAGTGCTCCTGGAATGTAGGTTTCTAGGTGGCTGTCAGAAATGCCCACCGTCCTGTTTGCTTCGCCAGAACACACACTAAAATAGAAACACGCGGAGATGAGCACCCCCCCCCGTGCCCTGTGCAGGATGACAGGCACATTCATGAAGCATTTTATATTTCTATACGTGTTTGGAACGTTAACCCCCCCAAAAAATAAAAGCCCCCATCATGCATGTACGTAGTTTAATGCCTCACACACCCAGAATCTGCCCCTCCTGGAAGACTGCTTTGCAGATTAAATGAGTTCCCTATTTGAGGTGCTACCCATACACCTTGGGAGCTCTCGGTACACGTTAGCTCTGTTGTCATTGTGACTAGGGAGAAACGGCAGGTGCCACAGAACGGAGGCGCGAATAGGATCTCAGGCTGGGACTTGGTGTAGTGGGGGCTGGAAGGAATGGTGGTCGCTTCCAGGCCGTGAGCAGCTTACATTTGGAGCCCTGTTTCCTGAGGACTTCTGTACGTGACTTCTGAGTCAGGTCCAAGCTCCCTTTCCGTCTCCACTCCCTCTCACAGCCCCCCTGCCCCCCCGTTATTGCCGTAGCATTATTCACACCCAGAACCCTGTACTTGTATCTTCTCTCCCCAAGGACTGAGTTTCACAAGTGCTGGAGCCTTGTCTGTGTGGTTCATGTTTAGAACCCTTGCACTTAGAATGATGCTCGACCCAGATGGTCTCTCAGCTATTTATTTATTGGATGTATGGCCTGAATTTATTATATACAAGCCAGACTATCAGTTAAAAAATAATAATAACTCCCAGGCAAGGGTTGTACGTGCTTCATGGTGGAGGTTAAGGAGTGAACCACGTCTTCTGGAGGCCTTGGGGTGATGGCGATTACTATCGTGCTTCTAGGAGTTGTTGAGTATTACGTTCGGGGGGCGAGGTGACCTGTGTGTCCCCATGTGCAGATTGTCTTCCATTGCTGCCTTAGTTGGGTTGTGTTGCCTTGTGAACAAACACCCCCACTTCTTCATAGAAGCTTGTTTGGGGTTACTGAACTTCTGAGTTGGAGGGCACCCCAAAGCCATCTAATACAGATGCTCATTTTAGCAAATAGGAGAAGTGACATTTGCCCCAGTTCCACTTCTGAATCAGCTGTTTCACTTCAGAGGTGGCACTAGGTTTTGGCCTTATTTCAGGTCCAGGTATTCCCTCTACCCCCTGTGCTACCTGGTCCCATGTGTACGTTGAAATAGCCAAGCCTGCGCCGCCACACAGGGGGACGCACTCTGCCCGATACGTTCTTGTCGCTTCACGTTCGTTCTTCGTGAAGCCTCCCAGTAACTCCAAAGAGGCTTTTCTTATCCCATTTTTTTTTTAACCTGGGTTCAAGCCTTGGAGGTCTTTAGGTTCCAGGCTGAAGCAACAATTCTACATTAAGAAAAAAACAACAAAAAAAACCTCTTGTATAAATTCGTATATCGTGAGACTTGATAGTCTAAAGAATTCTTTATTCAGAATCATAAATAGGACCATATGTGGTCCTATTTCTTTCTGTTGGTATTCTGTTAATGGTGTGTGGGGCTTTTGTTGGTGGGTTAACTGAAAAAAGCCAGAATATTCTTTGAGAATATAAAAGTCACCTTTTTAAAACAAAAGGCCTGTGTGGCTCAGTCGGTTCAGCATCCAACTTCAGCTCAAGTCATGATCTCGCAGTCTGGGAGTTCGAGCCCCGCGTCTGGCTCTGTGCTGACAGCTAGGAGCCTGAGCCTGCCTCGGATTCTGTCTTTCTCTCTCTGCCTCTCCCTCTCTCATGCTCTGTTTCTCTCACTCTTAAAAATGAATAAATGTTAAAACATTTTTTTAAAAAACAAAAGGCAGATTTTTAAAACAAAATTAAAATATTAAGGCACCTGGGTGGCTCAGCTGGTTAAGTTGTCTGACTCTTGATCTCAGCTCAGCTCATGATCTCATGATGGGAGATGGAGCCTCGCATCAGGTTCTGTGCTGGGGTGTGAGGCCTGCTTGAGATGCTCCTTCCCTCCCTGCCCCCCATTCATTCTCTCTCTCTCTCTAAAAAAACTTTCTATTAAAAATGACTACTGTTCACATCAGGTATGTAATATTCTTGCCATAAATGTTAGACTAAGTGCATGAGGAAACAATCAGATAAACCCAGAATATGGAATGCTCTACAAGGTAACTACCTTAGACTCTCTATTTTTTGTTTATTTATTTATTTTGAGAGAGAGTGCGCACACATGAGCAGGGGGAGGGGCAGAGAGAAAAGGAGAGAGAGAGAATCCCAGGCAGGCTCCGTGCTGTCAGCTTGGAGCCTGACTTGGG
Organism: Proteles cristata cristata; assembly: GCA_017311185.1. NCBI lineage: Eukaryota > Metazoa > Chordata > Mammalia > Carnivora > Hyaenidae > Proteles > Proteles cristata. The sequence continues at coordinate 70,043 of JAESUZ010000170.1, read as the reverse complement.
GCTTCATCTCACTACCCATGAAGTCATGACCTGAGCCAAAACCTAGAGGGGGAGGCTTAACCGGCTGAGCTCTTCAGATGCCCCAGCTTAGACTCTAAAACAGATAGTGACTTGATGAGCAGCGAAAGGTGAGGAAGTGCTCTGGAGTAAAAGAAACAAAAGCTGTTTAACTAAGGGGACTATGTGAGCCTTGATTGGTACCTGGGGTGGGAACGAAAAGTAAAGTTATAAGACATTTCTTAAAACAATCAGGGGAATTGTTATATGATATTATTGAGTTATTGTTGCTTTTCTTAGTGTGACCCTTTTATTTTTGTTATGTAGGAGAATGTCTTTTTTTTTTTTTTTTTTTTTAATGTTACTTATTTGAGAAAAAGAAAGATAGTGCAAGCAGGGAAAGGGCAGAGACAGAGAGAGAACAGAAGCAGGCTCCACGCTCGGAGCAGAGCCCAACCTGTTGCTGTAACCCAGGAACCATGTGCCCATGACCTGAGCCAAAATCAGACCCTTAACTGATTGAGCCCCCGAGGTGTCCTGGTGGGCTTTCTTTTTTTTTTTTAACCAAGAGAAAGTATTCTAGGTGGGAAAATATTCGTAAATTGTAAAAGACCGTTTCTAAAGACTGATCTTGATTAAGTACAACTTGTATTTAGAGTTCAGTACTTCAGAGCAAAGCAAGAAATGTCATGATTCACTGAGATACCACCTCACGCCAGTCAGAGTGCCTAAAACGAGCAAATAAGAGAACTCTAGATGCTGGCGAGGATGTGGAGAAACGGACACCCTCCTGCTCTGTTGGTGGGAATGTAAACTGGTACAGCCCCTCTGGAAAACAGTGTGGAGGTGCCTCAGGAAACTGACAATAGAACTCCCCTATAACCCAGCAATAGCACTGCTAGGAATTTACCCAAGGGACACAGCAGTGCTGATGCCTAGGGGTACATGTACCCCAGTGTTCATAGCATCACTCTCAACAATAGCTAAAACATGGAAAGAGCCTAAGTGTCCATCATCGGACGAATGGATCAAAAAGATGTGGTTTGGGGCGCCTGGGTGGCTTAGTCGGTTAAGCGTCCGACTTTCGCTTAGGTCATGATCTCGCGGTTCGTGGGTTCGAGTCCCGCGTCGGTCTCTGTGCTGACTGCTAGCTCAGAGCCTGGAGCCTGTTTCAGAGTCTGTGACTCCCTCTCTCTCTGACCCTCCCCTGCTCATGCTGTCTCTCTCTCTCTGACATAAATAAAAACATTTTTAAAAAAATGTGGTTTATCTGTACGATGGAATACTACATGGCAATGAGAAACAATGAAATCTGGCCATGTGTAGCAACATGGATGGACCTTGAGGGTGTTATGCTGAGCAAAATAAGTCAGGCAGAGAATGACAAATATCATAAGTTTGCACGTATAGGAGGATTAGGAGGAACTTGACGGAGGACCAAGGGGGAGAAGAAGGGCAGAAATGGTGGGGGAAAGGGAGAGAGGCAAACCATGAGAGACTCTTGAATGCTGACAAAAACTGAGGACTGGTGGATGTGGGGGGGAGGGGGATGGGCATGGAGGGGGACACTTGTGGGGATGAGCACTGGGTGTTATGTGGAAACTAATTTGACAGTAAACTGTAAAAAAAAAAAAGAAATGTAGTGATTAATTTGTAAATGAAGTTAAAATAATCCATAGCTTTACAGCTGGCTGTAGCTTTCAGGGCACTCACTTTCCTTGCCATTCCCAGTGCCTTAATTATTGTTATGGCATTGAATAAATGTGAAAAGGGCTGAAAGATTTTGAAACCTGTGTAAATACAGATTTAAAGGATTTAACATTTTTTGTGGTCCCTTGATGCACTGGATGCTGCTTTGGGGAGGGCCCGGTAGATGTTCTTACCAGGAAGTATTTATTTTAGTAACTTTTATAACTTTGTTGCCTGTTCTTCCCTTTAAATAAATTAAAAGCTCAGGTTTGTTTCTTAGTGTAGAATGTTCCAGATGGATTATAAATTTTTTGAAGGTATTGTGTACGTATTTATAATCTTCTTGTGTCTCCAGAGCCTGGCACAGTTCCTTGAATATGTGAGAATTTGGTATATATTCTGCGGGGGGGGGGTGGGGGAGGAAATCTAATGTTTTAAGTGAACACAACATTCTTAGTCCTGATGGACAGAGCTGTGATCCTTCCGTAAGTGATGGTAGGTTTTCATCGTGCTTGACCATGGCTAAGGGAAACATTTCTTTAAGTTTTTGCAGGAGTGGCTTCTTGACTCCCATATAGCACTCATAAGTCATTGTAATTGAGAGAGCCCTAATCATAGCAACTTCATGAGGAAGAAGGCAAGAAGAAAACTGTACAAATTCACTGTACAACTGTATAACTTTACTTTTTATTTTTTTATTTTTCCAAATGTTGTATTTTACTTTTGAGAGAGAGACAGAGAGTGCACAGAGGAGGGGCAGAAAGAGAGAGGGAGACACAGAATGGGAAGCAGGCTCCAGGCTCTGAGCTGTCAGCACAGAGCCCAACGCAGGGCTCGAACCCATGAACCGTTAGATCACAACCTGAAGTCAGATGCTCAGCTAGCTGACTGAGCCACCCAGGCGCCCCTGTACAACTTTATTTGTAAAGAACTGCAAAACTTGTGTGCTTGCAGATCAGGGAGCCGAGAAACATGAAGGAACAAGTCAGTCGTCTGGGATCACAGACCAGGAGAAGGAGCTGTCCACCAACGCTTTCCAGGCTTTCACAGTAAGCACTGTTCCTTTCGGGCTCCACCTTTAGGATCTGTCGAAGATGAACCTTTTCATGATGAATTTCTAAATTTATAATTTTTGTTCTGTAATAATTCAAGAATTATGTTTAGAGAGTAGATTTTGTTCTAAACGTTTAAAAATTGGAGTTAAATATGGTAAAAGGAATGGGACTAATTTGAGTCATTCCCAAGTTTTGGTGTTTCAGAAACATGTTAACTCTTACAGTGTTATTTTTTTTAAGTCTTTTAAACTTAGATTTGTAATTATGTGGATCAGCCTTTTCAGTTCACTGCTTTGTTCAGTTCTCTTTCTTTTTTTTTTTATTTATTTTTTATTTATTTTTTAAATTTCTAGGAGAGAGAGAGAGAGAGACAGCATGAGGAGGGGAGGGTCAGAGAGAAAGGGAATCGCAGACTCCGAAATAGGCTCCAGGCTCTGAGCTGGCAGTCAGCACAGAGCCCGACACGGGACTCGAACCCACGAACCGCGAGATCATGACCTAAGTGAAAGTCGGATGCTTAACCGACTAAGCCACCCAGGCGCCCCTGTTCAGTTCTCTTTCTTGAATGTTCTTTCAAATGTAACCCCAAAAATTTCTAGTCACACCTTGAACTTTTCTGACATTAAGCGATATGAAAGAAAACCTTATTTGACTATCAGGTTACATACATGTAAACAAAAGAATTTGATACTTGGATATTCAGAGCATATTTACTAGAAATTAAAATTTTGAATAAATATATTACCTTTCTTGGCTATTCAACTATTAAACCATTCTAGCAGTATGCGCCTGTATACATATATATGTTTGTGTATATGTCATGTGGGTTTTTTTTTTTTTAATTTTTTAATATTTTTATTTATTTCTAGGAGAGAGAGAGAGAGAGAGAGAGCGTGAGCAGGGAGGGTCAGAGAGAGAGGGAGACACAGACTCTGAAATAGGCTCCAGGCTCTGAGCTGGCAGTCAGCACAGAGCCCGACGCGGGGCTCGAACCCACGAACCGTGAGATCATGACCTAAGCGAAAGTCAGACGCTTAACCGACTAAGCCACCCAGGCGCCCCTATGTCATGTGGGTTTTATACATACACATAGATATACAATATACTTGCGTGTCCATGTATGTCTTATACACATATTGGTGTTAGAGCGTCTTAGGAAATAAATATAATGTCTAGCTGTAGCGAGATATAATTGACATATCCCAGTTTTTTAGTTGACATGAATATTGCTTCATTTAGTGACTTTAATTAGTATATTTGGGGAATTAGGTATGCCTTTGTAAAGAGTTTTCCAAATAAAAACAATGAAACGTATTTGGAAACGAATGTCTAGTCTTAAAGGTAACAAGTAATTTTGTCTGTCTCTTTTAGGCTGGTAATTATGATGCCTGTCTGCAACACCTTGCCTGCCTACAAGAAGTAAACAAAGATGATTACAAAATAATTTTGAATACAGCAGTGGCTGAGTTTTTTAAAAGTAACCAAATGACAACAGACAGTTTGAGACAAACACTTAACCAACTGAAGAATCAGGTGATGCACAAATGAATTTAGCTATAAAAATATTGTGGTATTCTCTAAATCAGCTAAAAACACAAAAAATTAATATGACTTCTCTGATATTGGTAGCACCATTTCTAATATACCTAAAACACTTGCATTAATTTTATGTGTATAAAATTATTATTCCAGGAAATAAAATGTATGTTGTGTAATTTTATTTTCTAACTTGAACAGAGCAGACTGATACACCAGATTTGAATGAACTTTGGAGTTTTGAAAGAAAATTAAAGGGAAAATATATGAAGAAGCTTAGCTGCCGAGATTATCTTTCTTATGCCTGCAAAGATGTGATTATTTATAATAATGTGAGATTGTGTTAGCGTTTTGGATCAGGAGATGATTAATGGAGGGAATAGAAGATTCTCTGATTTCTATATGGTTTGATGCTCGCCTTGGTCAGTAGTCATAACAGCAGCATTTCTCACATCACAGGGGTAGAGCTTTGACAGTCAGGAGGGCTCATGAAAATGACGATGATGATGGTAGGATTGGATAGCAGACCTGTATTGCTTAGTATGTAACAGGCCCTGCTAAGCACTTTGCCTGCAACAGCTCACTTACTCTTCTTGGTAGTCCTATAAAGCAGCCACTATGATTTTTCCCATTTTACAGATGGGAAAGCTGAGGTATAGACAGCTTGTGTAAATTGTCCAAAGACACAAAGCTCTTAAATGAAAACAGCTCCGTGAACCCGGTCTTCTCGGACTCAAGGGCTGGGCCTCCCGATTACTGCTTCAAGACGTTTTTGAGCCCCTGTCCAGTGTTCCTGAGTACCATCGTACAGTAGAGTATCACCCTAAAATGTGATCTACTTAGAAATAAGTCACCCCTTCAGGCTCTTTGTCATTTTTTATAAGGGTAAAGATACTCTACAGTATCACCCTAAACATGACATAGTCAGAAACAAGTAACCTGTTCAGGCTCTTCCTGATTACAGGAGTAAAGTAAGTTTTCAGTCCTATTACAGTTCTTCAAGGAAAATGAGAAGAATAGGGGCACCTGGCTGGCTCCGTCAGGAGGGCATGCAAATCTTGATCTCAGGGCTGAGAGTTTAAGCCCCACGTTGGGTGTAGAGATAACTTAAAAAAAGAAAAAACAAACGAGAGTATTGGCCAATATTTATCAAACTCTTATGTGATTCCAGATTCCATATTAAATGTTTTTTATGTTTTATCTCCTATAATCCTCACATTCAGCCCTTTAGATAGGCACTTGTAATCTCAGTTGTAAAAGTGGGGTTTAGAGAGCCTAACCATTTAAATTTATTTATGTATTTATTTTTATTTATTTCTAGGAGAGAGAGAGAGAGAGAGAGACAGCGTGAGTAGGGGAGGGTCAGAGAGAGGGAGACACAGACTGAAACAGGCTCCAGGCTCTGAGCTGGCAGTCAGCACAGAGCCCGACACGGGGCCCGAACCCACAAACCGCGAGATCATGACCTAAGCGAAAGTCGGACCCTTAGCCGACTAAGCCACCCAGGCGCCCCCCCTAATCGTTTAAATTTATAAAGCCAGGAGCAGGAGGAACAAAACTTGAACCAGACCTTCTAACTTTTTTTTTTTTTAAAGTAAGCCCTGCATGTGGGATTAAATTCATAATCCAAGGTCAAGAGCTGCATACTCTATGGATTGAGCCATCCAAGCACCCCCAGACCTTTTGACTTCTTTTATTTTCAACATTTAAAAAAAAGTTAGTTTATTTATTTTGAGAGAGAGTGAGAGCGAGCTGGAAAGGGGTGGAGAGAGTGGAGGACAGAGTCCCAGGTGGGCTCTGTACTGACAACAGCTAGCCCGAGGCTGGGCTCGAGCTCACAAACCGGGAGATCGTGACCGGAGTCGAAGTTGGCAGCTTAACCTACTGAGCCACCCAGGCGCCCTGAACTTTTCTTACAGATTTTCAGTAATCTCTGCACCCAACGTGAGGCTCAAACTCACAACCCTGAGATCAGGAGTTTCAGGCTCTACCATCTAAGCCAGCTCGTGCCCCAAAACCATTTTTGTTTTTTTATTCTATTATTTTTTTTAATTTTTTTTTTTTTTTTTGAGTGAGAGAGAGAGGCAGAGACAGAGGGAAACAGAATCCCAAGCAGGCTCCGTATAGTCCGTGCAGAGCCTGATGTGGGGTTCAAACTTACGAACCTTGAGATCATGACCTGAGCTGAAATCAAGAGTCAGACTCTTAACTGACTGAGCCGCCCAGGCCCCTCGCCAGCCGTTATCCTTAGTAAGGCTGGTTCAGTAACCCCCTCACGCAGCCCAGCTCTCTCGTTTCCTAGCAATGCTTGTAGCCGTGTCTCCTGCCTTCCTCTACATCATATTTCTGTTCAAGGCCCTACGTCCTGGGCATAGTTACGTACCTTTTCAACCTATTCCGCTTCATTAATGTTTCATCTCATTTAATGAGTAGTTTTTGTTCTGGCTGGAGCAATTACTACATGTTCTTCACAAATCACAAAAAATATGGCAGTTTTTTTTTTATGTCACAAGTTCAATTGTTTTTTAATTCAGAATTCCTTAATTTGTCCAACAACCCCCTTCCTGGCTAAGGATTAACCCTTTCTTAGCTCATTTCCTCTCAATTACAGTAATACCAAGAAGTATTGTTCTTTCTTTGGAAATGGAGTTTTCTCTACAGAGACCATTTTTAATCACTTGAAGATAGTGAATCGCTAAGTGAAGATTGCGCAGAAGCTGCAGGTTCACAGAGACGTGTGAGCTGTTGGTCAGGGAGGAACAGTTACTACCCTTGCACACGTCCCTGTGAGGCTCACCGCGTGCACAACCGAGGCCCACAGGTGCCGATTACACACCGCCATGTTCACGAACTTTCCGGTTCCTTGTCGTTAGCAAAACGTGAAGTTCCTCATGTATATCAGAGTTACACTGCTTCGTGTAGGGACATCAGCCTTACCGTCCGTTACTTAACACTGCTCCCTAACTTGTTCCAGTCTTCATAGTGGCCAGGAAAGACTCGTTTTTTTTTTGTTTGTTTGTTTATTTTATTTTATTTTTTTTAAATGTTTTATTTATTTCTAGGAGAGAGAGAGAGACAGCGTGAGCAGTGGAGGGCCAGAGAGAGAGGGTGTCACAGACTGAAACAGGCTCCAGGCTCTGAGCTGGCAGTCAGCACAGAGCCCGACGCGGAGCTCGAACCCACGAACCGCGAGATCATGGCCTAAGCAAAAGTCGGACGCTTAACCGACTAAGCCACCCAGGCGCCCCCAGGAAAGACTCGTTTTAATACTAATTCCAGTTTTATGTATTACATGAAATTACAGAATGGCTTTGAAACTTTATTAAAATTTATTAAATGCAAGCTCACTGTAACAGCTTAGGGAGGGGGTTAGCAACAAATACTAGCTTTAAAATGCAGAGTGTGAGGGGCCTGGGTGGCTCAGCCAATTAAGCATCTGACTTCAGCTCAGGTCATGATCTCATGGTTTCTGGGTTCAAGCCCCACATCGGGCTCTGTGCTGACAGTGTGGAGTCTGCTTTGGATTCTCTTTCTCTCTCTGCCCCTCCCCCACTTGTGCTTTCTCGCTCTCAAAATCAATAAACTTATAAAAATACATTTAAAAAAGAAAAAATAAAATGCCAACCATGATTTTTTTCTTCTGGTATCAGATGTAGATGTTAGTGTTTTAGTAAAGCCAATAATAGCCTGTTATTTTTGTGGTTTATGTAAAAATTCTATTTTTTTTAGGAGTGCCTGGGTGGTTCAGTCAGTTAAGTGTCTAGCTCTTGATTTTGAGTCAGGTCACAACTTCACGGTGCGTGGGATTGAGCCCTGCACCGGTCTCTGTGAGAACAGTGCAGATCCCGCTTGGGATTCTCTCTCTTCCTCTCTTTCTGCCCATTACCTGCTTGTGCTTTGTGTGTGCACACGCTCTCTCTCAAACATGAGAAAACAATTTTTTAAATGAAAAAATAAAAAATCTACTTTCTTTTAGTTATGGGAACAAAACCTGAGCATAAGAGGAGAATGAGAAAATACACTTCCTAGCTCTAAGGCCTTGGACAGGATCATTAAGCTTTTTGTGCTGGTCTTCTTATTTATAAAATGGAAATGATAATATCTGTGTCCTTGAGGTATGGTGAGGATTAAATGAGGTATTCTCTAGGAAAGGTTTAATGTAGCAGGTCTGACCCATAGTGAAGTCATTAGCTATTTGTTAACATTTAAGTTTTAGTTCAGTTTTTACAAAATGGGATCAAGCTCCTGTATACATCGCGCGTAGCATGGTGCATGTGGGAACGGTCGTTCTGAGGCTCGCCCACTCCCAGGGAGGCTGGGAAGTGCTGAAGCCATGCTGGCGGTGGAAACGGTATCTTCATGGCGGCGAGGAACGGACTTGCCTTGTCTATATAAAGCCGACATGAAGTCCCATGAAAATGTGTTACTTAATGGAATTTTATTAATAAAATAGTGTTCAGTGGGAATAATTAAAATCCGTAAGTTCTGTTGGAAATGTGGGGAAATTCAGAGTAAGGAGCGTTGGCCTGTGTTCCTGTTTGCAGCTGCTTTCACTTCTGCTCTTTATTTTCCTGTGTTTGGAGAACCCGCTGTCTGACCACCGTTCCGTAGGTGCACGCGGCTGTCGAGGAGATGGACGGCCTAGACGACGTGGAGAACAGCATGCTGTACTACAACCAGGCGGTCATTCTCTATCACCTGCGCCAGCACACGGAGGCCATCGCAGTGGGTGAAAAGCTTTACCAGTTCATAGAACCTTTTGGTATGTCCTGTCGCGTTACAGATTTCCCCGTCATACTCACAGCAGGGTGGTACTTTCTTACCTAGTGCACCTACACCAAGGAATTACGTGTTAGCATTTGAAGAAGGAAAAAAAAATGTGTTAAGTTTTAGCCATTAAAGATAAAAATGACATCACTTTTATTTTTTTATTTTTTTTTAAAAAAATTTTTCTTAATGTTTTATTTATTTCTAGGAGAGAGAGAGACAGACAGACAGCGGGAGCAGGGGAGGGTCAGAGAGAGAGGGAGTCACAGACTGAAACAGGCTCCAGGCTCTGAGCTGGCAGTCAGCACAGAGCCCGACGCGGGGCTCGAACCCAGAACCGCGAGATCATGACCTAAGCGAAAGTCGGACGCTTAACCGACTAAGCCCCCCAGGCGCCCCAAAAAATGACATCACTTTTAGATGAACCCAGGTTTTCTTTTACCATTTCCTCCCCACTCCTACCCCTCAATTTTGAAAGTAACTATTAGAAATGATGTTTCTAACTGGAAAGACTTGGTGGTTTTGGTGTTTCTTTGCTGTGTAAACACCCCCGTAGTGCGCCCGCTCCTTTCTTTACTGAGCACTGTGATAAGAGTGGGGATGGCCGCCGTGTTTGGGGGTAATCGCGGAGAGGGTAGTACAGGCTCTGCCTGGGCATCATGATGGTCTTAGTCACTCGCCTTGAGTTCATGTAGTAAGAAGGGTAAGGGCACAGGCAGAAAGAGGGAGCAAATCAGGCAGCGAAGCCGGACTCAGGAAATGGTTGTCAGACAGGCTGTTTGTTTCCAGCCCACAAGCAGTCAGAGTCCAGATGCGATTCACGGTTTTGTCTCTTTCTCTACGTTACTTCCTTTTACATTCAAACCACTAATGCCAGCTGCTGACTTACAAACACCTGATGGCTAATGCGGTACCCACAGGGTAAGAAGTCCAGGGTGATAGCTCCTCTGTGGGGCTTTCGGAAGAGTGACAGGGTCCCGTTTCCTGTCAACTGGCTGAATGGCTGTTTACGGCAGTTCGGGGGAGGTGTTTTCGAGGTGTCCCCTTCTCCTGTGTCCTGCGGGCATGGTGGCTGGGCCGACGGGCTGCCGGAGGTGCCAGCGTGAGGACGGTGTGGGCACTTACTGGTTCTTTCTCTGTGGAGCTGGGGGTCAGAATCTACTTCTGGGATGACACAGACATGTTTTTCTTTCTAAGTTTATTTATTTATTTATTTTGAGAGAGAGAGTGAGCATGCACACATGTGAGCTGGGGAGCAGCAGAGAGAAGGGGAGAGAGAATCCCAAGCAGGCTCTGCTGTCAGCTCAGAGCCTAACTCGGGGCTCGATCACAGCCCACCGTGAGATCACGGCTGAGCCAGAATCAAGAGTCGGACCCTCAACCAATTAAGCCACCCAGACGCCCCTCAGATGTGTTTTTCTGTAAAGCTTTTTTTTTTTTTTGGTTTTAAATCTGCACACCTTATATGGGGCTTGAATATATGACCCCAAAATCAAGAGTCGCATGTGGTACCCACCTTGCCAGCCAGGTACCCCTACAAAGCTGTTTTTTAGAACTTAAGGAGCCGTTCATGAAATCGTGTCCATCTGTACGGGGGCCGAGTGGAATCAAGGCAACCGAGGAGGCAGAATTCAGATCCATTTTTTTTCTTTGAAAATTATTATGGTTACCTTAAGAAACTTTACTGCTTGGTTCTTCATACAACATGTATTTATTGAACATTGTGGACCAAAGCTGTTCTGGGTTCTGAAGATAATGCAGTGAATGAAACAAAATCCTTACCCTCATTGAGCTTATATTCTAATGGGAGGGAGACCAACACAATAAATATATGATGTGAGGTAGCCAGATGCCATGAAAAGCTGAAATTGGGTAAGAGCTTAGAGATGGACTGGGAATGTTATTTTTAGAGAGGGCCTTCCAGGAAGGCCTGGGAAACGAGTATTTGAAAAGAGACCTGATGAAGAGAAGAGGTGAGCCACATGACCCCAAGGGAGAGCGTCCCAGCCAGAGGGGACAGGAAGTGCAGGCGATCTGAGATGAGCTTGAGTTTGGCGAGTGAGACGAACAGCAGTTCACTGTGCCTCGAGCGGGCACAAAGTCCTGTGGCCTGGGTAAGGACTTACTGTTTGTTTTTAATATATATTTTTTCATTTTTGAGGGAGAGAGAGTGCAAGTAGGGAAAGTGCAGAGAGAGAGAAAGACACAGAATCTGAAGCAGGCTCCTGGCTCTGAGCTGTCAGCACAGAGCCTGATGCAGGGCTGGAACCCACAAACGGTGAAATCATGACCTGAGCCAAAGTCGGACACTCAACTGACTGAGCCATCCAGGTGCCCCAAGGACTTGCCATTTTAAGAGTGGTGGGATGGGGGGCGCCTGGGTGGCTTAGTCGGTTAAGCGTCCGACTTTCGCTCGGGTCATGATCTCGCGGTTTGTGGGTTCGAGCCCCGCGTCGGGCTCTGTGCTGACTGCCAGCTCAGAGCCTGGAGCCTGTTTCAGTCTGTGACTCCCTCTCTCTCTGACCCTCCCCTGCTCATGCTGTGTCTCTCTCTCTCCTAGAAATAAATTAAAAAAAAATAAATAAATAAATAAATAAAAAAAGAGTGGTGGGATGGGTGTCCGGTTGGCTCAGTTGGTTGAACGTTCAGCTCTTGGTTTTGGGTCAAGTCATGATTTCAGGGTCCTGGGAATGAGCCCTGCATTAGGCTCTCTGCTGACAGCTCTCTCTCTCTGTCTCTCAAAATAAACAAACAATAAAAAAGAGTAGTGGGAAACTCTTGGAGATCTGTGACCTTTGTGCATCAACCATATTGATTTTTGTTTTCAATGGATTCACTCTGGCTGCTCTGAGAACAGGAATGGAATTGGGAAGACTTGTTAAGAGGCTCTTAAGGGCTTTAAAATCTTTCTGTTATTGATTTTAGTACCCCTTTTTAGATCTTATTTTTCCTTTTATCTTCTCTTTTGAAAGGAAAAGAAAATAGTATTACGACATACCAGGTTACCCTTTCCCTTTTCATTGGACTCTTCCTTTGAAGTCCTTTTTAGAGTTGGAAGGAACCTCAAGAGAGCACCTAGCTCGCTCCCCTGCCTTCAGGCGGGTGATGTGTTCTCCCCACTTTACAGGTCAGCCAGCTGAGGTCTAAAAATTAGCTCACTGATCTATAGAGGCAACATGTCTGGTAAGTAGCTGAGCAGGTGCTAAGATTGAGGGTTCCCTCCGCCTAAAGTTAACACTCCTCTCGGTTCACGTGTTGGTGTTGGTAGATATTCGTCTACCCCTGGGAATATCTACCACAGCCGCGAGAAACCCTGCGATGGGAGGCCTGGAGATGCACAGGCCTTCCGTAGTGGTGTTGGTGTTGCAGGTTGCTTCCGTTAAGGGCCCTAAGGTGATGAGCATTCGTTTAAATAGAGACCTAGGGGCCCCCGGGTGGCTCAGTCGGTTAGGCTTCCGTCTTCAGCTCAGGTCATGATCTCGCGGTTCATGGATTTGAGCCCCATGTTGGGCTCCATGCTGACAGCTCGGAGCCCAGAGCCTGCTTCTTTTTCTGTGTGTGTGTGTCACTCTCCTTCTCTGCCCCTCCCTTGCTCACACTCTGTCTCTCTCTGTCTCTAAAAAATGAATAAATGTTAAAAAAAATAATAACAGATTTATTTATCTGAGGGTGTACCTGGGTGGCTCAGCCTGTCAAGCGTCAGACTTCGGCTCAGGTTATGACCTCGCGGTTCGGGAGTTCTCTGCCTGCTCTGGCAGCACAGAGTCTGCTTTGGAACTTCTCTCTCCTTCTCTTTCTGCCCTTCCCCCACATGTGTGCATGTACTCCCTCTCATTGTCTCTCAAAAATAAACATTTAAAGGGGCGCCTGGGTGGCTTAGTCGGTTAAGCGTCCGACTTTCGCTTAGGTCATGATCTCGCGGTTCGTGGGTTCGAGCCCCGCGTCCGGCTCTGTGCTGACTGCCAGCTCAGAGCCTGGAGCCTGTTTCAGTCTGTGACTCCCTCTCTCTCTGACCCTCCCCTGTTCACGCTGTCTCTCTCTCTCCTAGAAATAAATAAAACATTAAAAAAATAAATTAAAAAAATAAACATTTAAAAACAAACAAAAATAAAGAGTTTGGCTTTGCTCTTTGGGAATTTTGGGGAATGAGTGGTCTGAAATGTTTGCTTCACTTTGGATCATAACTTTTCTTTTCCTGTTTTTTTTTTCCCCAGAAGAAAAATTTGCCCAAGCAGTGTGTTTTTTGCTTGTAGACCTATATATATTAACCTATCAAGCTGAGAAGGCTTTACATCTTCTTGCTGTCCTAGAAAAAATGATTTCACAGGGTAACAATAACAAAAATGGGAAGAATGAGGTGAGTGTTCTAAGGTGATCAGATTAAAATTTAAGGTTAATATTTGGAGTTATTAAATATTTTAATGGCTTTATTGAAATATAACTTATTGTACAGGATGGTGACTATCGTTCATAATACTATAGTACATACTTGAAAGTTGATAAGAGGGGCGCCTGGGTGGCTTAGTCGGTTAAGCGTCCGACTTTCGCTTAGGTCATGATCTCGCGGTTCGTGGGTTCAGGCCCTGCGTCGGGCTCTGTGCTGACTGCCAGCTCAGAGCCTGGAGCCTGTTTCAGTCTGTGACTCCCTCTCTCTCTGACCCTCCCCTGCTCACGCTGTCTCTCTCTCTCTCTTCTAGAAATAAATAAAACATTAAAAAAAAAATTAAAAAAAAAAAGTTGATAAGAGAGTGGATATTCAGAGTCCTCAGCACAAGAAAAAACCTTTGTATTTGTACAGTATAGTGACGGATGTTTTAGCTGGACTTATTTCACAGTTGATACAGCTATTTAATTGTGATGTTGTATACCTAAAACATAATGTTATATGTCAATTATACCTCAATTAAAAATTTTTTAATTAATAAAAATCAAAAGAATTATGCCTACCCACAGGCAGCCCACAGTCTAGGTAGGGAGAGGCAGATGAGTTAAATTTTTGATTAATGAGGGTGGCCTGGCTGGCTCAGTTTGTAGAATGTGTGGCTCTTGGTTTCAGGGTCATGAATTCAAGCTCCACGTTGGGCCCATTTTGTTAATTAAAAACCATTTTTTTATTAATGACCTAAAAAAAAAGGTAAATATAATTCACATCCACAAAATTTACCATTTTAAAATACATAATTCAGTGGTTTTTAGTATCCTCGCTGAATTATACAACCATCACCACTGTCTACATTTTCATTACCCCAGAAAGGAACCCTGTACCCGTTAGGACTTTTCCCCTTCCCTCAGCCCCTGGCAACCACTCATCTTTTTTTTTTTTTTTTAAGTGTATTTATTTTGCAAAAGAGAGGAAGCAGGGGAGGGGCAGAGGGAGAGAGAGAGAATCCCAGTCAGGCTCTGCACTGTCAGCACAGAGCCCAGTGCGGGGCTCAGACTCCTAGACCATGAGATCGTGACCTGAGCCAAAACCAAGAGTCAGACACTTAACCAACTGAGCTTCCCAGGTGCCCCTAATGTACTTTCTATCTTTGTGAATTTGGACCCTGCTGGCCGTTTCATATAAATGGATTTCTATAATATGTGGCCTTTTGTGATTGGTTTCTTTCATGTGGTTTGATACTTTCAAAGGTTACCAAGTTGTAGCATGGGTATTTCTTTCCTCTTTATGGCCATATCCTACTCCATTGTATCAGTTTGCCACATTTTTTTAATCCATCAGGTGATGGTCATTTGGGTCGTTTCCCACATTTGACTGATAATATAAATGATGGTGTGAACATTTGTGTACAAATTTTTGTGGTGGCGTATGTTTTCATTTGTCTTGGGTACATATTTAAGAGTGGAATTGCTGGATCATACAGTAATTCTATGTTTAATCTTTGGAGGAACTACCAGCCTGTTTTAACAGAGTAGCTACACAGTTACACATTCCTACCAGCGTCTTATGTGAGTCTCGGTATGTTAGCATCTTTTCATGTGTGAGATACTAGTTTTACAGAATGTAAAGATTAGAATTAAGACACTAGAAACCCCCTATCTGGATAAACAGAGCAGCTTTCACCAGAAAATATTTCATCATTTAAGTTCTTTAGAAAGAGTGCACATTTATGACATTATGATAAGAGACTTGATACACAGTAAGAATACTTCTGGGGTGCCTGGGTGGCTCAGTCAGTTAAGTGTCTGACTTCGGCTCAGGTCGTGATCTCACAGTTTGTGAGTTCAAGCCCCATGTCAGACTCTGTGCTGACAGCTCAGAACCTGGAAACTATTTCAGATTCTGTGTCTCCCTCTCTCTCTGCCCCTCCCCCACTCGCACTCTGTCTCTCTCCCTCTTGAAAATAAACAAACATTAAAAAAAATTTTATAATTAAATAAAAAAATTTTTTTTAATTTTATTTTTAAGTAATCTCATCACCCAGTGTGGGACTCAAACCCACAACCCTGTGATCAAGAGTCGTGTGCTGCACCGGCTCAGCCAGCCAGGCCCAGGCACCCCGTGTGGCTTTTGTTTTACTTGTCCTCTAGTTGTCAAGGGGTGGTCTTCTCTCTTCCTGTCCTGCCCTTTTGTTCCAAAAGGATTATTTGTAGAAAACAGATTGTCAGTCAGTACCTTTCTTTCTACCTGTATAAGTTCTTGAAGTTTAAAAATAAACATCTAACATTACTTTTTTCTATTTATCAGGAGTTGATAGATAGTTCAGTTAAGGGCGCCTGGGTGGTTCAGTTGGTTAAGTATCTGACTTGAGGTCAGTTCATGACCTCTTAGTCTGTGGGTTCAAGCCTTTCTTGGGGCTCTGTGCTGACAGCTCAGAGCCTGGAGCCTGCTTCAGATTCTCAGTCTCCCTCTCTCTCTGCCCCTCCCCTGCTCCCACTCTCTCTTTCTCTCTCTCAAAAATAAATAAACATTTTTAAAAATAGTAAAAAAAAAAAAAAATTCAGTTAAATCATCTTAACATTATTCCTAAACACTGTGTGGTAAAACACTCTGTTTTTATATTCATTACTTACAAGAGTTGAAAAAAAGCAGTTTTCTTCAACAGATGCTTTTGTCCTCTGCTAGCTACTCAAGTGACAAAAATGAAAACGTGTTCACTTTTCAAGGAACTCCAATGTGTGGTGGGAGAAAGACGGGGCAGCATGTGTCTGGGGGCTGAGAGGAGGCAGTAGGGACTGTTTTGGAGAAGTTTGGGTGTTTGAGGTCAGGCCTTGAAAGATGGACGTTGACCAGACAGAAGCAGGAGGGTGGATCAGGGCTCTGTCATGGCAGAGAAGCCGCGCAGACGGGATGGGGGCGGGTGCCGGCTGCCATTCTCGGAGCCTCAGATGCTAGAATGCTGAGCAGTGGAACGGAGGGCGGGAGGCTTGGCCACGGTCTCACTGTGAAGCATGTGGGACACCGCCAGGATCCCAGGGTGTGATGTGCCCGTGTTTATACCGGGGACGTCTTTAAGAAGGGAATGATGTGATCTGTTCTGGGTTTCGGAAAGATAACCTCAAGTTTTGCCTGAGTAATATCTGTGCTTTTTAAACCTGGCTTCTCATCATGCTCAGTGGGAGCTTCTCAAGAGTAGAGTTCCCTTTAAAAAAAAAAAAAGCGTCCTGTTACCCGTGTTACTGTGTTACCCCAGACGATGACGCCTGGGTGTCTGGGAGTGGGGGCCCGGGGTTCTGAAGTTCGAAAATGCTCCCTATGGGATTCAGATTGGCTCACTTGGAAATCACTGATTTAAGTGACGGTAAAAAAAAAAAATTGTTTTAATTTTAGTTAACTTTGTTTCACCACCCTGCAGTCTGGTAACAACACCAACAAAGCTGAAAGTGGGTCCCTAATAGAAGCTGCAAAGTCCAAGATCCATCAGGTAGGTAACTTCTGATCGTCAGGAACGGTGAGGAGTGGGTAGCTCTTGGGAAGCAGTAGGTACTTGAAGGCCCGTGTGTTGCTTTGGCTTTGGGGTATTGTAACGTAAAAGCATGTTCATTTGCTTCAGATGATAATGCAGTACCATTTATTTTATTTACGGATACGAGATTGAGAGAGATGGTCTGGGAATGTGTTGGATGATAAAATCAGTTTGTAGACTGTTAAACTCCTTCTTCATTGGCCATGTGCACATAAGAATTTATAAGAATTATCAAATTGCTGAATCACTGTATTGTACACCTGAAACTAGTGTGATACTGTATGTTAATTACACCAGAATTGAAACATAAATTAATTTTTAAAAAAGGAAAAAAGCAAAAAGGTCTTTTTTGCTTGGAATTTAGGTATAAATTTTATTCTACCGTGTTTTCATTTTTTAGAATGTGTTCTGAGAATGCAGTAAAAATAGATTCTTTAAGATAATTTAAAATTTGCTTTTGCAAGTAACTGGCATAACTATGTTGTAAACATTGGGTTGAATTTCCTTAACCAGAAAGTAAAAAACTAACTCACCATGTGTAAATCTACCACAGTTCTCACATACTAGCATTTTCCTTCAACAGTATAAAGTAAGAGCGTATATCCAAATGAAGTCCCTGAAAGCGTGCAAAAGGGAAATTAAGTCCGTCATGAACACAGCTGGAAACGTAAGTTTCTTCTTGACTTTTCCTTTTACTTCTCCAATTTTTGACTTTTGTGTCCTAAAACTATCTTGTTTAGACAATAGATATTTGTCAGTTTTTTTTTAAACTTTTTTTTTAATGTTTTATTTATTTCTAGGAGAGAGAGAGAGAGACAGTGTGAGCAGGGGAGGATCAGAGAGAGAGGGAGTCACAGATTGAAACAGGCTCCAGGCTCTGAGCTGGCAGTCAGCACAGAGCCCGATGTGAGGCTCGAACCCATGAACCGTGAGGTCATAGCCTGAGCTGAAGTCAGATGCCTAACAGACTGAGCCACCCAGGCGCCCCGATATTTGTCAGTTTTAAATAACTTATTTTAGTCTTATTAGAGTGTATCTAAATAAGAATCTTGACATTGGGTTGTGAAATCGTGATCATACTATGGCTATGATGTTACTACTTCCCTCACTTAAAATTACAGCAGGCATTTTCCCTGGTATGTAGCCCTCAAAACCAGTATGTTGAATAGCTGCCTAGGATTCTGCGAGTTGTTTGTCACAATTCACAAAAACATTTACTGTTACACACTTAAGGATTTTTTTAGTTTGTACTCAAAACATTTGTTAAAGAGAAACAGACCTGTCCCTCCCAAATGGTCTTGGCTTGACAGTACCTTCAGTTTGACTAATACTAGAGTATTTGAGATAAAATTACTCCTTCCTTCCACTCCTCCACCCCACCCCTCCCCTGATACGTAATTCTTAAGACTTTAGAGGGAAAAAACAGAATTGTAGACATTCTTGATGCTTTTAGGAATACTGTTAATTTTAAGTACGAAGTCATAAAGTGATACGGTTTTGTAGTAGGAATAGTTCAGCAAAATTGACCCTAGAAGCCCCAGACAGGACCCAGAGCAGTCACTGGGTCAGTACTCAGGTGATTTTTGAGGAGAAGAGATTGTAGCCAAGGTCTGAGGGGTAGACTAGAGGCTACGAGGGAAAGGCCTCACCAGCCAGCCAACCACTGGCAAACTTTTTTTGAGAAAAAAGGCATGATTTCTGCCTCAACGGATGTCCTAGTGCTAGAGGAGAGATAAACCAGACCCTAAATAATTGTCCTGCAGGGTAGTAGCCATACCTGAGTCGGGGGGGTGGTGCCACCTGGGATGAGCCCGGAGCCCTTGTTTCCTCAGCGACCAGGGGGCAGAGCAAAGCATGAGCCAGGACTTCGGGGAAAGCCTGTGGCTGAGCTACAGCGGGCACCTGAGGAGCCCAGGGTGCCTGAGGTCCGCCCTCCCGGACGGGCGTGCAGTCCGCACGTCTGTGCACGCTTTTGCATTCTAAGTAGGTGCTGTACACGTGACCCTCTATCACGAGGATTCTTAGGGAAGAGAAACATGGTGTTTCACCAAAATGCCATCTTATGTTACAGCAGGACATAAGCATTCTGGAAAATAAGCATTCTGATAGGCAGTTCTTCCATCTGTAGAATCACACTTTTTTTTAAAACCCTCTTTGGAAAAGCATTTGATTATTTGTATCCCTTTGGGTTCTGGTGAAGGTGCATTTGTGTCCTAGACAATAAGATGGTCTCCATCAGTCTCTCTAAGAGTCACTGAAATGAGACGCTGAGGTAGTGCTGTTAAATTGGCTTCCAGTTAGCAGTGTAATAGGTATACATATATACTGGATGTATTCTTTTAGGCAGATCCTTAATTCAGTTTATAAGGTGCTTTCTGATAGGTTTCAATTTCCTTGGATTGTGAGAGCAACGGAAAATTTGGGGGGCATAGATTTTTTTTGTGAGCATGACTTAATGCTCTTGAATACGTACCAACACAGTAGTGTGATTACGATCTCACGTTACACATCTGAAAACAAAATATAAGCAACTTATATTTTCTTTACAGTCTGCACCCTCTCTGTTTCTTAAAAGCAATTTTGAGTACTTAAGAGGCAATTACCGGAAAGCTGTGAAGCTGTTAAATAGTTCAAACATCGCTGAGCACCCAGGATTCATGAAAACAGGTAAAAGAAAATATGGAATTCTGGTCCACTGTTTTCTTCCTGGCTCTTCTGTCCTTTGTTGTTTCCTATACTGCTCTTCAGTGTGGTTTTTGCTAATTTTTAATTTTTATTTTATTACTACTTTTTTTTTTTTTAATGTTTTATTTATTTCTAGGAGAGAGATAGAGACAGCATGAGCAGGGGAGGGTCAGAGAGAGAGGGAATCACAGACTGAAACAGGCTCCAGGCTCTGAGCTGGCAGTCAGCACAGAGCCCGACGCGGGGCTCGAACCCACGAACCGCGAGATCGTGACCCAAGCGAAAGTCGGACGCTTAACCGACTAGGCCACCCAGGCGCCCCACTTATTACTACTTTTTATCTTAGAGCCAGAGTGTGACTAGGGGAGGGATGGAGGAAGAGACGGACTCTTAAGTAGGCTCCAGGCTCAGCATTGAGCAAATGTGGGGTTTAATCCCACAACCCTGGGATCATGACCTGAGAGGAAATCGAGAGTCTAGACATTCAACCTACCAAAAATTTAAAAAAAAATTTTTTTGAAGTAAAATAAAATGAAAGCAAGCATACGTGACGTCAAACCAGAAGTAAAAGGAGGCTTCTTCTGACATGGAAATAATAGAATTGATTTCAAGACTTTTCTGAAGCAGAAATAAAACATTTTCATTAAAAAAAAATAACAGGCGTCCCTCATGGCTCAGTAGCCTCCCACTCTTGCTTTTGACTCAGGTCATGACCTTAAGGTATTGAGTTCGAGCCTGCATCCAGCTCTGTATGGACAGCCAGAGCCTGCTTGGCAGTTCTCTGTCCCCTTCTCTCTACCCCTCCCCTGCTTAAGCTCTCAGTAATAAAAATAAAAATTAAAAAAATAAAGTAAAAATTAAAAAAAAACTTGGCAAAAACCATTTCTCTCATAAATAAAACATTAAAATTAATTTAAAAAAATTTTTAAGTAATCTGTTTTTGTTTTTTTTTAATGTTTTATTTATTTTTAGGAGAGAGAGAGACAGCGTGAGCAGGGGAGGGTCAGAGAGAGAGGGAGTCACAGACTGAAACAGGCTCCAGGCTCCGAGCTGGCAGTCAGCACAGAGCCCAACACGGGGCTCGAACCCACGAACCGCGAGATCATGACCCAAGCGAAAGTCGGACGCTTAACCGACTAAGCCACCCAGGCGCCCCAAGTAATCTGTTTTTTTTTAAAACCATCATTTTTTTTAAATGTTTTATTTATTTTTGAGAGAGAGAGAAAGACAGCGTGAGCAGGGGAGGGTCAGAGAGAGAGGGAGACACAGACTGAAACAGGCTCCAGGCTCTGAGCTGTCAGCACAGAGCCTGACGCGGGGCTCGAACCCACGACCCGTGAGGTCATGACCTGAGCCGAAGTCGGACGCTTAACCGACCGAGCCACCCAGGTGCCCCTTTAAGTAATCTCTACACCCAACCTGGGACTTGAACTCACAACCCCAAGATCAAGAGTCACGTGCTTCCAGTCGAGCCGCCCAGGCGCCCCTCATTTTGTTTTTTTACCAGTTTAGAAATTATGTCCAGGGCATGAAGTCCTTGGGCGTTTTTTTTGTTTGTTTGTTTGTTTTTAATGAAAAGAGACCTTTCAAGGACATGAGATGATAATGTTTTTACTTCTCCCTTTTTCCCAATGAAAGCTGTGAGCATATGATGATCTTTTAGACTATTAACCATATTGAAAATATTTCTATAGAATTGGGAAGATAATTACTCTTATCTAGTCTTCTGTTTAGAAAGTTTTAATGAATTGCTTGATACTGTTGGTAAAATGAAGGGTAAAATTTGGGGCTTTTAAGTTCACATCACTGCTATTTTATGAAGAGAAAAAAGAAAAATGAATTTATTCAAGAAGTGAAGTCAAACTATTAAATGCTTTACACCAAGTTTAAAATGCAAAGAATGGGGGTGCCCAAGTGGCTTGATGTCCCACGCTTTTTTATTTTTTTTATGTTTATTTTGTGTGTGTGTGAGAGAGAGAGAGAGCAAGCGCGCGCGAGAGAGCGAGTACACGTGCATGGAGCCCAGTGCAGGGCTCAGTCTCACCACCATGAGATCAGGACATGAGCTGATACCGAATTGGAAGTGCAACTGACTGAGCCACCCACGTGCCCCCAGCGTCCATGTCGTGCTCGTGCTCTCGCTCTCTGCCCCTCCCCCCCACTCTTTCTCAAAAACACAAAGGGTAAGTTTTATAGTACTTTTTGTTTTAGATTCTGTTCAGATTTGAACACAGAACGCACATGCAAACATACTCAAGGCTCTCACCTTTTACCTCTTCT
Source organism: Proteles cristata cristata (assembly GCA_017311185.1). Lineage (NCBI taxonomy): Eukaryota > Metazoa > Chordata > Mammalia > Carnivora > Hyaenidae > Proteles > Proteles cristata. The sequence continues at coordinate 48,127 of JAESUZ010000170.1, read as the reverse complement.
GTTGGGTGTGGTGGTAAAAGATGGAGAAAAGTAGTTTGTTCCATTATAATTCTCTTAGATACTCTGTTTATTCTGAGTACGCTTTTTTTTTTTAAATATTTTTATTTATTTCTAGGAGAGAGAGAGAGACAGCGTGATAAGGGGAGGGTCAGAGAGAGAGGAAGATACAGACTCTGAAACAGGCTCCAGGCTCTGAGCTGGCAGTCAACACAGAGCCCGACGCGGGGCCCGAACCCACGAACCGCGAGATCATGACCTAAGCGAAAGTCGGACGCTTAACCGACTAAGCCACCCAGGCGCCCCATATCCTTGCTTAATTTTAAAATGTCAGAAGAAAACCTTTCGATTGTAGTATTAAGCATTGAATATCTTGGTTATTAATTTTCTCTGTCTAGTCCAGCATTTTATATCATTGAGGAAAAGATGGACAATCAGGAAGTTGTTTTGGAGGAATTGGGATGCAATTTAGAAGAAACTAAAGGTTGAATTGCTTTCGTTTCACCCAAACAAAACCCAGAGAAATGAAGGATTAAAATGTAAAAATTACAAAAGCAGCTAAAAAGAAACTTGAATATTTTAATTTTGTGGTAGGGAAAACTTGATTAAACATTATCCAAAATGCAAGAACCATGGAGTTTAAAAAAGGTGATCGAGGGGCGCCTGGGTGGCTTAGTCGGTTAAGCGTCCAACTTTCGCTTGGGTCATGATCTCGCGGTTCGTGGGTTCGAGCCCCGCGTCAGGCTCTGTGCTGACTGCCAGCTCCGAGCCTGGAGCCTGTTTCAGTCTGTGACTCCCTCTCTCTCTGACCCTTCCCTGCTCACGCTGTCTCTCTCTCTTCTAGAAATAAATAAAACATTAAGAAAAAATAAAAAAGGTGACCGGGGAACGCCTGGGGGGCTAGGTGGGTTAAACATCTGACTCCTGATTTCATCTTGGGTCATCATCTCGGGGTGAGACGGAGCCCTGAGCTGAGCTCCGCACTGGGCTGGGAGCCTGCTTCCCCCCCACACACTCTGTCTTCAAAAAAAATAAAATAAAAAATTTTTAAAGATGATTAAATTTAACCACATAAAAATGTGAAACCTTTTATGATTAAAAAACCCATAAACACACCAACACTGAACTAGGTCACAAGACAGGTGCCCCAGGGACATTGTGGGAAATATTTGAAGCAGACTTGACGAAAGTTTCCTTAGCATACCACCAGGTAACCAATAGGAAGAACGTCTGTAACCAAATGAGAAAATGGGTAAAGAACCTAGGAAAGCAGTGTGCACGATACGGATGCCTAACAAGCATGAGAGGGCCGCTCGGCCATAGCAATACTATGTTTGTATGTTTTACAGAGAGGGTGTGTGTGTGGACAGGCAGGCACCAGCAGAGAGTCCCAGGCAGGCCCGTGCTGTCAGTGCAAACCCAACTTGGGGCTGGGTCCCACGACCCTGGGATCGGACCTGAGCTCCACTGACTAAACCACCCGCTGTCACAGCCATGGTGATATTTAAAGATATGGGGAGGAAAAGAACAGCGGAGGGACGCCCGGAGGCTGGGCTGGACGACCCACTCTTGGTTTCAGCTCCGGTCACCATCTCTCAATCGTGGATTGAGCGGAGCGCAGAGCCCGCTTAGGATTGTCTCTCTCCCTCTGTCCCGTTTCTGCTTGTGCACCCGCGTGTGCAGACACGCATGCACTTTCTCTGAAATAGCTTAAGTAAAAGAACAGCAGAGACTTGAAGGTTAACAAGCAAAAGCAGGAATGTCTGTATTCTGTTTTATGTATTCTTGCAATTCATTGACTATGTTTCTGTTTTAAATGTTTCCATATATAATTCATTCTTTCTAGTTTCTACATAGTATTTTGTTTGTGTGGATGCAGCGCATATGTTACTAATACATATTTTTTTGTCCTTTGCATCATTGTATCATTTGCCTACAATTATTAAGAGTTAAATCAGAAACAAACACTAAACAGGCTAACAAAATCAAGGTGCAGAGTTGGTTTATCACCTTTAATAAAAGATTTTTAAAGGAAAAGAGCTTACGAAATGTTCAGATGTTTCTTAAATTTCAGATGCCTTTGAACTTTTCTGTAGGGATTTGGGGAATTGCGATTGCATTGCTGACTGTCGTGTGGCACGTATCCACAGTAAGATTTGTGCACAGATGTATTTGTGTTTTTCTCAGGTGAATGCTTGAGATGCATGTTCTGGAATAATCTTGGTTGCATCCACTTTGCCATGAGCAAGCACAATTTGGGGATTTTCTACTTTAAAAAGGCCCTGCAGGAGAATGACCATGTCTGTGCACAGCTCAGTGCAGGCAGCACCGACCCAGGTGAGCCCCTTGCCGGAAGACCGTTGGTATCTCACTGCCTGAGGAGAGCGTGGCACTACACAGCGTCTGAGCCCTGAGGACTGTGTTACATCCCCGTACTTTATACCTGAAACTAATACAACACCATCCCTAATGTACACGGGAATTTAAAAAAATGATCATTGTTTTTACAAGAAAAATAAATAGGTAAATAGAGATAAGTGTCTGGTCAAAATGCATGCCTCCTTTGCCTACCTAAAATTGACATTGACCCTTTCCAACAGGTTTGACCCTGAGGATTAGTAGATACTGCTGCTTCAAACAAAAGGGTGGTAGGAGTCATTACCAAGGAAACTTAAATTACATGCACTTTTTCATGGATTTGAAAATCAGTAATCACATATGGTAATGATAGAAAGCAAAATAGGTTGTGAGAGATCTCAAACTAGTTTTTTTGTTTTTGTTTTTGGTAAGCTGTGCATGCGGCGTAGTGCTTGAACTTAGGACCAGAGACCAAGTCCTCTGCTGTACCCACGGAGGCAGCCAGGCGCTCCGAATCTAGTTGTGCTATAGCTTCTGTCCAAGGTGTCACATGTGCTGGTATTGCCAGTATCTGACCATCTTTTTGAGCAAATTCTCGAAGTTTCTTATTTTAATATTCATATGACATGAGTCTTTTACTTGGAATGCAGTTATTTACTTTTTTTTTAAAGTTTATTTTTTATACATCCAAGTTAGTTAGCAGATAGTGCAACAGTGATCCCAGGAGTAGATTCCACAATGCCCCTCACCCATTTAGCCCATCCCCCTTCCGTCACCCCCTCCCGGAACCCCTGTTTGCTCTCCATATTTACGAATCTCTTACGTTTTGTCCCCCTCCATGTTTTTATATTATTTTTGCTTCCCTTCCCTTATGTTCATCTATTTTGTATCCTCAAGTCCTCATATGAGTGAAGTCATGTTTGTCTCTCTAATTTTGGTTAGCATAGTACCCCCTAGTTCCATCTACGTAGTTGCAGATGGCAAGATTTCCTGCTTTTTGATTGCCGAGTAATACTCCATTGTGTGTGTGTGTGTGTGTGTATATAGACATGTTTTCAGCATAACTGTTATTTTTAATCTAATGATTTTTCCCAACCTAATCTGTGTCCTCAGGCAAAAAGTTTTCCGGGAGGCCCATGTGTACGTTGCTGACCAACAAGAGGTACGAGCTGCTGTATAACTGTGGGATTCAGCTCCTGCACGTCGGGAGGCCTCTCGCTGCCTTTGAGTGCCTCATCGAAGCCGTGCAGGTGTACCACGCGAACCCCCGCCTCTGGCTGCGGCTGGCGGAGTGCTGCATCGCTGCCAACAAGGGGGTGAGTGCCCCACGCATCCTCGTGAGCCCTCGCCTGGCTCGTCACGTAGGAAGCAAGGTGCCTGGAGTCACAGAGACCTCGTCCCTTTTTCGCTCTCGGGGAGGTGTAAGGAGAGCCTGCCCTGGAACAGCCGGGCGAAAGACCTAGTTTCCTAGGGCCATTTGCCAGCCGGCGTTCCGCTTCGTCAGGTGCGGCCGCCTCTGTCAGCAGTCACGTGAAAGAGGTGAGGCCATCGAGAGGGCCACACCTGTGGGAACAGCGGCCTGCTAGCACCTGAGGGCGTGACAGCGGCACCGGGCGGTGAGAGAGGGGCCCGTGGAAACGCAGCGTGGAACGAGCTGTACGGCACGGCTTCGCGGTGGTGCAGTAAGTGCATTACCAGGCTGTGTCCCCGCACGGTTGTTCGCAGTGACTGAGATACAGGCCGCCGACGTGGGTGTCCTTGCCGTGGTCTCTGCACGTGCTGGTTGGCAGAAGCCTTTGGCATCTGGAGTGGGGAGCGGTTAGAGGTGGGGAAGGACAGGTTGTATGGGGATTAGCAGGTGCCCATAGCCCCTGCCCCCTGCCCTTGCCGAGTGACGTTCGGGAGGCCTGGCCCTGGGGTTTGCCTGCCTCCGGTGACACAAGGTCCTAGGCCGGCTTCCACCTGCTGGGCACCCCTTGCTCAGAAGCGGCAGAACCCAGCATGTGGAGGTGTGTGTGCCCGGTGGTGCCCCCCAGGGTGCTTACGTGGTTAGGGCTCCAATAGGCCGTGCGGGGAAGAGGAGTGCTGTCTTTGACACACTTTAATGGTTTTTGAATTGTAATTTGCCTTTTATTTATTTTTTAAATATTTTTTTATTTAGGGGAGAGAGAGACAGACAGCGTGAGCAGGGGAGGGTCAGAAAGAGAAGGAGTCACAGACTCTGAAACAGGCTCCAGGCTCTGAGCTGGCAGTCAGCACAGAGCCCGACGCGGGGCTCGAACCCACGAACCGCGAGATCATGACCTAAACGAAAGGTGGACGCTCAAACTGTTAAGCCACCCAGGCACCCTGTAATTTGCCTTTTAAGAGACAACTTTCTTACTGGATAATTCTTTGTTTTAATATTTGTTTTTTTATTTTTGAGAGAGAGAGAGAGAGTGCTAGCAGGGTAGGGGCAGGGAGAGAGGGGGACGGAGGGTCTGAAGCGAGCTCTGCAGACAGCACAGGGCCTGACACGGGGCTTGAACGCACGAGCAGTGCATTGTGACCTGAGCCAAAGCGACACTCACCATGCTGACTGATCCCCCCAGGCACCCCTCTTATTGGGTAATTCTTTTTTTTTTTTTTAATATTTTTATTTATTTTAGAGAGAGAGAGAGAGACAGCGTGAGCAGGGGAGGGCCAGAGAGAGGGAGTCACAGACTGAAACAGGCTCCAGGCTCTGAGCTGGCAGTCAGCACAGAGCCCGACGCGGGGCTCAAACCCACGAACCGCGAGATCATGACCTGAGCGAAAGTCGGACGCTTAACCAACTAAGCCACCCAGGCGCCCCTCTTATTGGGTAATTCTTAAATTAATTGAGAAATAACTCTAGGCAGAGCTTATGCTTTATAAAGGAAAAATCTCTAGGAATTACCTATTCTCTTTAATCCATTCATGAATTTAAGTGTTGGAGGCCTCTCATTTGGACACCAGGAAATGACATCAACCAGGGAGTACGGAAATACAGTGAGGCTGAATATTTTCTTTTAAAATTGCTTATTTTTAGGGGCGCCTAGGCGGCTCAGTCGGTTAAGCCTCCAACTTCAGCTCAGATCATGATCTCGCGGTCCGTAAGTTTGAGCCCTGTGTCAGGCTCTGTGCTGACAGCTCAGAGCCTGGAACCTGCTTTGGATTCTTTGTCTTCCTCACTCTGCCCTTCCCCCACTCTCTCAAAAATAAATGTTAAAAAGAATAAATTAAAACCATAAAGTTCTTATTTTTAGAAATAGTACTTTTAGGATTGTCTTCATTCTTTGGATTTTATTATGAAGTCACTCCCCCATTCTGCAAAGTTCTAAATTTCTAATTTTTAAAAAATGGTAAAGATGACTTGAGTGCCATAATTTGGTAGATATCAGAATGTGCTACGAATAGGAGCTATGTCAAAAATAATTATCTGTCTTTGTGCTTCTCTCCTCCTCCTAAAAAGGCACTGAAGTGCCCTAAACGACAGTAAAAACACCCCCCAAACACTCTGATAAAACTAGAGAGTAAAATCCCAAAAGCAGAAATTATAAATTCCAAATAAAATTCCATAAAATGTATTAAGTCAGGATAGAAGGACTACTGAAGAAAGCAGTTTGTACTTCCAGAAATAAATTCATTGTTTAATAAAAAGAACAACTTGGGGCACCTGGGTGGCTTGGTTGGTTGAGCATCCAACTCTTGATTTCGGCTCAGGTCACGATGCCAGGGTCATGGGATAGAGCCTGGATCAGGCTCTGTGCTTAAGTGGAGCCAGCTTAGATTCTCTCTCTCTCTCTCCCCTTCCCCCCCACCCCTTCTCTCTCTCTCCTACTGTCCTGCTCCCCTGCTGGCCCTTTCTCCTTCTAAGATAAAAGTTAAAATTTTTTTGACTTAACTATTAAATTGGTGATGTTAAGGAGATCATTTGTGTCCTGTTTATCTGACAGAAATTGCTTCAGACCACTTTTGGCAGAAGCAGGGCTTATGCTTAGTTGAGTGAGTAAATGAAAGAATAAATGAGAGAACATCTGCTAATTAAAACACACAGACTAGGGCGCCTGGGTGGCTCAGTTGGTTAAACGTCCGGCTGCGGCTCAGGTCACGATCTCGCAGTCTGTGAGTTTGAGCCCTGCATCAGGCTCTGTGCTGACAGCTCAGAGCGTGGAGCCTGCTTCGGATTCTGTGTCTCCTTCTCTCTCTACCCCTATCCTGCTCAAGCTCTGTCTCTCTCTGTCTCAAAAATAAATAAACGTTAAAAAAACAAAAGACAGACTTTATTGTAGGGAGAGTATGTAACCAATTTAAGAGAAGGCTATTCAGGGGCACCTGAGTGGCTCAGTCAGTTAAGTGTCTGACTTCGGCTCAGGTCATGATCTCACAGTTCTTGGGCTCGAACCCCACGTCAGGCTCTGTGCTGACAGCTCAGAGCCTGGAGCCTGTCTTGGGATTCTGTGCCTCCCTCTCTCTCTGACCCTTTCCCTTGCTCTCACTGTCTCTCTCTGACTCTCAGAAATAAATAAAAAAATTTTTAAAATTAAAAAAATAAAATAGAGCATCTATCACAGGCTTCTGGCTTCATGTACTGATTAACCATGCTTTATGTCGTACTGAACATGTTTCCTTTATCACCAAAACTCCACGTTGATGGGTCACAGGAACTTCCTTAGAGTGATTAGAAAAGTATTAGGTCATTTTTCACATCCTGTCTTACAGATGCATTAAATTAATTGGAAATTATTTGTATTTTTGCAGACGGCGGAACAAGAAACTAAAGGCCTTCCAAGTAAGAAAGGAATTGTACAGTCTATTGTTGGTCAAGGCTATCACCGTAAAATAGTTCTGGCATCACAGTCCATACAGAATACTGTATATAAGTGAGTACTGAGCAAAAAGCATGTGTAGGTACTTAATATTTCACATCACATTATTTATGTATAGAACTATGCTTAAGATTTTTCATGGAGGAACCTCTTTGTAAGTAGTTTTCATTGCTGTGTCAACAACTAGATCCCCATATATAAGACCACGGTGCATATTATCTGACACAGGATTTCAGTTTATTTATTGCGAATGTGCTGAAACGGTTGATGGCCTCTGAGAATCTGGTCTGTTTGGTGCCATTATTCAGAATGTCCAGAAGAGGGCACCTTGATGTTTCCTTTTATATGACGTATCTTTGATGTTCTTTATTCAGGTATTTTCTCATAGGCCCTAAAGCTAATTATTAGTATTGGCAGAAAAAAATGCAAATACATAAGTAACCAAAGCAATATAAAGTTGTCATGTGCAGAACCTTCAGTTGAGTAACTTTTAAGTTTGAACATCTTTGGGGGCATTTGGGGGGCTCAGTCGGTTGAGTGTCCGACTTTGGCTCAGGTCATGAACTCATGGTTCGTGGGTTCAAGCCCCGTGTCAGGCTTTGTGCTGACTGCCAGCTCAGAACCTGGAGCCTGCTTCTGATTCTGTGTCTCCCTCATTCTCCCTCCCCCTCCCCCACCCACACTCTGCCTCTCAGAAATAAATACACATTAAAAAAAGAACACGTTTAAATATGAACATCTTTATTCTATATAAAGTCCAATTTGGAGTTGCTGTTATTTTTTAAGTAGTGGGCTTTGTAAAAAAATTTGCTGCCTTTTTTCTTCCCAAAAAATAAAATTGTTCTTTGCCATTTCAAAATTTTTCCAAAGTCGTTTTTTTTTTTTTTTTTAAGTTTATTTATTTTGAAAGAAGGAGAATCCTAATCAGGCTCCGGACTACCAGCGTGGAGCCCGACATGGGCCTCCAACTCACAAACCGTGAGATCATGATGTGAGCCAAAATCGAGAGGGGGACTCTTAACTGCCAGATCCGCCCAGGAGCCCTGCACCCCAGAGTTTTAAAATAGCACCTGGCACACAGTATTTCGGTCTTAATTTATTTCAGCTGTACTGCAGGTTTGTTTTTTTTTTTTAAAGACTTAAGTTGTATAAAATCTCAGAAGAATTGTGAGATAAAACAAATAAAGCATTTTCGAAAATGAGGGTCAACGGAAACAAGGCTCAGATGTAAAAATCTACCTCCTGTCTTTCCGGTTCTTACTGTGCCTGTCCGGCCCTCATTACCGTCTTCTGCCTGTAGCCCTTGTTAGGCGAGGTGGACGCTGTAGGTACGTTACCTGCGGGCCGTTTTCCCTCGCAGCCCCGGTCCTGGAGGTGCAGCCGCTTGTTCACACCGCCCCCACTTTACAGGCAGCCTGTAGGATTCAGGGCCGCTAGTGTTCTCTTATAACTGCTTGTGTTTGAATTTTTACCCGTCAGAGGGCACGTTTTCATTAACAGTTATAGTTGTTGTATTCCCCGTAATAGAAAGGTCTTGTTAATTTTTATGTGGCTTCCTTAACTAATTCGGTTTTATTCTTCTCAGTGATGGACAGTCGTCAGCCATTCCCGTAGCCGGTATGGAGTTTGCGGCCATCTGTCTCAGAAATGCCCTGTTGCTGCTGCCTGAGGAACAGCAAGACCCGAAGCCGGAAAATGGGTCTAAAAATAGTAACCAGTTAGGTGGGAACACGGAGAGCAGCGAAAGCAGCGAAACCTGCAGGCATGCTAATCCCTTCCACCCCCTTTGGGGAGACCCCTCGGGACTGCACTAGGAAGCCGCTTTGTCCTCTTGACAGTTCCTAAGAATTCCTAAAATCTCGAGACTGAATTTCCTAAATCCCCTGTTTTGAATAATAAGAAAGGAAAAGTATGAATGTTGAGTATTCCTGGAAGAGAGAAGTAAAGTGAAGGCTAAGTGAGGAGAGACTCTAGGAAGAGAGTAGTGGAAAGAAGCAGGTTTTCATTGACAGGAGACAGAGCTGTCAAGAAATCCTTTGCTCTCAGAGAGAGCACGTTGTTTTTACTTTTATTAAAATAAATACCTCGGGGGCGCCCGGGTGGCTTAGTCAGTTAAGCGTCCGACTTTCGCTCAGGTCATGATCTCACGGTTCGTGGGTTCGAGCCCCGCGTCGGGCTCTGTGCTGACTGCCAGCTCAGAGCCTGGAGCCTGTTTCAGTCTGTGACTCCTCTCTCTGACCCTCCCCTGCTCACGCTCTCTCTCTCTCTCCTAGAAATAAATAAAAAACATTAAAAATAAATAAATAAATAAATACTTCGATCCTAAAACTTCTCATTTCTTCTTAATCTCTTCCTTTTCTCTTAACATACCATAAACCACTAACCTCTAGAATAATTTTATTAATTTCTAGGGGTTTTTTTTAGTATAAGTGCTATACCAATCTCTAGAAATTAAACTTCTAGTAATAAAACACCATCATATATAAAGTTCTTTTTACATGTGGCAGCTTTAAATTCAACTCTTTCCTCCCAGCACTCTTTCTGGATTTATACACATACATTTATTAAAGAAAATTTTAGACAAAACAGTGGGGTTTTTTTTCCCCGTTCATCAAGAGGTTATAGTTATGTTTTACTGTAGTTGATTAAAAAAAAGCAATCAGAAGAATGAGAAGTGTGTGAAAATACTAGAGTGGTCTCCTTTGTAGAGATATTGTTTACGATTAGAAATTTAAAAAGAAATTTTTTTAATGTTTTATTTATTTTTGAGAGAGAGAGACAGATTGTGAGCAGGGGAAGGTCAGAGAGAGAGGGAGACACAGAATCCGAAGCAGCTCCAGGCTCTGAGCTGTCAGCAGAGAGCCGGACACAGGGCTTGAATTCATGAACTGTGAGATCATGACCAGAGCTGAAGTTGGATACCTAACTGAGCCACCCAGGTGCCCCAACAATTAGATATTTTTATTTATTTATTTATTTATTTTTTAAGGTTTTTATTTATTTCTAGAGAGAGAGAGAGACAGCGTGAGCAGGGGAGGGTCAGAGAGAGAGGGAGTCACAGACTGAAACAGGCTCCAGGTCTGAGCTGGCAGTCAGCACAGAGCCCGACGCAGGGCTCGAACCCACGAACTGCGAGATCATGACCTAAGTGAAAGTCGGACGCTTAACCGACTAAGCCACCCAAGCGCCCCTAGATATTTTTAAAAGTAATATTGTGTATTGGAGAAAAGAAGCCGAAATGCAGTATAGCTTTAACACATTAGAGTTACCAAGTTACTAAGCAGTTTTCATTGGTTGTTTTTGGCTCTTTTGCATGTTTGGCATAAAAAATTGCATGGGAGTAGGGAAAAGGAAACCAAATTTTATATTTAACTGTTTATTTGCTCTTCATAACTAAGAGTCTGTCTTTATTTTAGCAGTAAAAGCCATGATGGAGATAAGTTCATTCCAGCTCCACCTTCTTCTCCATTGAGAAAACAGGAATTAGAAAACTTAAAGTGAGTATGTAAACAAAGTTAGCATAGCAGCTACTGCACGTTATTTGTAATCTTTATTTTCCTGATATTATTATGAATGGTATCGGTGGAATGTCAGGTGTGAAACCGATCTTTCAATCTTGTGATAAACCCTGCTAGTCAGAATATATTATCTTTTTATTTATTTATTTATTTATTTTATTTTATTTTTTATATTTATATTTATTACTAGGAGAGAGCGAGAGCGCGAGCAGGGGAGGGTCAGAGAGAGAGAGGGAGACACAGAATTGGAAACAGGCTCCAGGCTCTGAGCTGGCAGTCAGCACAGAGCCCGATGCGGGGCCCGAACCCACGAACCGCGAGATCATGACCTAAGTGAAAGTCGGACGCTTAACCGACTAAGCCACCCAGGTGCCCCAGAATGTATTATCTTTTTAAAAAAACTTTTTAACGTTTATTTATTTTTTAGAGAGAGCGTGCGAGCAGGGGAGGGGTAGAGAAGGCGAGACACAGAATCTGAAGCAGGCTACAGGCTATGAGCTGTCAGCACAGAGCCCGACACGGGGCTTGAACCCACAAACCGTGAGGTCATGACCTGGGCTGAAGTTGGATCCTTACCCGACTGAGCCACCCAGGTGCCCCCAGAGTTTCATTTTTGAAGTATCAAATTTATCACTCTTCTTACTTTTTATCCATTTCATGTAATGTGTAGAAAGGCCTTCTTGCCTCCAAGATTCAGAAAATAATTCACACATGTGTTCTAGCACTGTCACAACCACCAATCTGAATTTTTGTTTCATGTAGAGTTTTGTTTTATATAAATGAACAAGGTATAGGAATCGATCCTGACTGTAATTTTTCATAGTATAGTCCATTTGATGAAGTTCATTTAGCTGTCAAAACATGAACAGAACTATAATTGTTCAGATTTTATGTGTAAACAGTTTATAATTACATTTTTATAAAATAATATGTCTATGTCTATTTGTAAAAAGAAACATCTGGAGGGGTATATGTTTAAAACTTTATAGTGTTTATTCCTGAATGGTGGAATAAATGTTGATTTTTATTTTCTTATTGGATATCCATTTTTTTCTAACTCTGTAAAAAGGAAGACATTTCAGGGTATTTCATTAATGTTAGTGACACTCCTCCTTGCATACCTAGTGTTTTTGGAGGAAGATCAGCCAGCCTGATGTGCCATTTTCTCTCTCTCTTTTTTTTCCCTTATTTAAATAACGATGTGCCCTTAGCTGACCCTGTGGTGTCATGACAGGGCACCGCTGTCCATGAGCTCAGGGCCCCACCTGCCGTGTTCACCTGAACCACAGCTTTTTATCTTATTTTATTCTGTGGACGTATAGCATAAATTCACATTTTGCAGTAATGCTCTCTCTGACCTGGGTTTTATTATCAGGAGGAAAGAATTAATCCTATGAATATAGAGACGAAAATCTTAAATTTCAAAATTAGTTAGAAATGGGGAGTTGGTCATACAAGGGACATTTTGAAAGTAGTTGTTTTTTTTAATTTGACAAAGGTAATTAAATGTTTTTATTCAGTAATCTTTAGTTACATTAAAATTTCTTGAAAATTCTTGTATGAGTGAGTGGTAAGATAGCAAGAAAATAAAAGCACTGTAACAACTCACCAGTGAAACAGTGGCAAAAATAAAATATACAGAAGAAGGTTGCCATGGAATAAAATAAAACTGAATTTTTAGAAAGCAATCAAATTCCAACAATATAGCTAAAACTCACTATGCTAGATTTTTGTCCTGAGTAGAAATCTGTAAAAACAAAGCAGATTCTGTAAAGCTGATCTGTATTTGGTATAAAGTGAGCTGGTGGGGAAGGAAGTGGACTGTCATGTTAGCCAGGACAATATTTAGAAAAATGCTTTCATTTGCCAAAAAATGTACTGTTCTCCTCCAGTATTACTGCTCAGTGCTTCCTGGAGACGTGGCTCCTTATGGAGCCTCCTGCATTTCATACGTAGCTCAGGGTTCATTCAGTTCCAGGAGGTTATTTTGCGTGGTAAGAATCTCAGGAGAGAGTGTTATATGATGTAGGGGTGCCTGCCTGGCTTGTTTGGAAGAACATGGACTCTTGATCCTCAGGGTCATGAGTTCAAGCCCCACTTTGGGGTAAGGAAACTATTTAAAAAGAAAAGAAATGACATAGTGTAAAATAAAATTTGACCCATCCCAGCCCTCTGGCTCCAAGATCTTCCAGAGGGATGAACAGTGACTGGTTTCTTTTATGTCCTTCCAGTGAGAATTCTCATTCCTGTGTCAGCAAATGGATATATGGTATTTTTTTAAAGTTTTATTTCATTTATTTTGAGAGGGAAAGAGTGTGCGCGTGTGTGCACACGACTGGGGGAAGGCAGAGAGAGAGGGAGAATCCCAGGCAGGCTTCTCGCTCTCATGCACTATAAGAGCCAGAATCAGAAGTCCTTCACTTAACCGGCTGAGCCACCCAGGCGTTCCCGTGGCATTTTCTATGCTAACAGTTGTTGAGTGTCCGTCTTGTTCTGTACCCGGCTTGTCCCGTTTGACAGTGTATCTTTAGAGGTTGCTCTGTATGGGTACAAAGCTCCGTTTCGTTCTTTACAATAGGGACATCAAATTGCATTATATGGATGTGACATAGATCATTCTTTTATATTCAGCTGTTTATATGTTTCCAGTCTTTGTTACAAATAACATTGCAGTGAATGTCATCGTACACAGTCTTTAAGGAGAATCCTTAAGAAGGTATTTAAACAATTTTTATATCGAAGTTTTTAAAATTTATTGGAGTATTAATCTTAGGATTGCTTTATGCATGCGATTGGCAAGGATAGTATTCTGTAGTGGCTGGACAGCTGCAGAGCTGCGTGAGAAGACTGCGCTCTTACAGTGGCATCGCTCAGAGGGTGGGCGCAGGGTGCGTGGGGTACTTCCTCTCGGAGTTTTGTACCTTTTGTGGCACGACTCTCGGCTTTCCATGTGTCCTCTCGGAGGACTGGTCATTTCTAGAGAAAGTAAAATTACTTCCCTGTTTTTGTGGAAAGGGGCAAAGGGTCTCCACAGGGAATTCCATCATCATAAAGTGAGGCAAAGATGGGTTTGCTCATATATGTTAACCTTTTTTCTGACGGAGCAGATGGGAGAGAGGAAATGGGACAGGATGGAAGGAGCCCCCGGGTGGATTTATAAAAAGGTCTGTCCTAGAAGACGGTGGGGACCATAATGTGGAGACAAACCGTGTGGGCAAGGAGTTTGAAGGATTTGCGCCGCAATTTTCAAAGCTGGTAAAAGCTCATGACGCGGGTGGCCGTGCGGAAGGGCAGCCCTGTGGCCAGGGCCGGCTCTCTCGCATGGAAGGAAGGAGACTGAGCTCACTGGTTTTCTGTTCAGATCACGGAATTCTTAGAGATCCACTTCTGGATCTGAACTCTTATGTGATTGGAAATGTGTGCGACTAGTGTATAGTTTAGTGTGTATGGACTATTATACTTGACCGCTGGCGCTCTGTAATACCCAAGACACCAATATCAAACCTCATTTTCTATTTTCAGCATAAGTAATATGCAGTAAAGTACCATGCGTGTGCTAATGGCCACTTCCTATAGTATGGGTTCACAGCCCCTCGAGTACTTTCTTTTTTTCATTTGTGTATAAATGAAGATGGGTTCCAAAAAATACTTGTTCTAACCAAATTTCAGACAGATATGTTTTGAAGGGATTGTGAGATTCTGCATTAGAATTAAGATAGTTCTCAGAAAAATATTCTCACAATTGAAACAAATTTACCCCAAATCAAGGAAGTGTGTCAGAAAGTAAAGAGGCAGTTTAATTATGAGGTTCAGATGAACACTGTTAAAATATCGTTCAGGTCCTGGGGCACCTGGGTGGCTTAGTCGGTTAAGCGTCCGACTTTCACTTAGGTCATGATCTCGCGGTTCGTGGGTTCGAGCCCCGCGTCGGGCTCTGTGCTGACTGCCAGCTTGGAGCCTGGAGCCTGTTTCAGTCTGTGACTCCCTCTCTCTCTGACCCTCTCCTGCTCACACTGTCTCTCTCTCTCTTAGAAATAAATAAAACATTAAAAACAAATTAAAAAATTAAAATATCGTTCAGGTCCTGAAGCCCTCAGAGCTCTGCAAAGCCATCAGTTTCATTCAATTAAGAACGCATACACACATTCTATAGCCTTAAATTAAATAAATGCTGTGACTTAACATTTTCAAATAAAAGCTGATTCTATTTCTAGGTACTTAACCCAAGGGAAATGAAAACTTGTCTACATAATAAATTAATAGCAGCTTTACTCATGATAGACAAAAAACTAGAAATAGTCCAGACAACCATTAGTAGGAGAATGGATAACTAAATTGTAATCTGCTTTATACTACTCAGCTATAAAAACAACACATTAGGGGGCGCCTAGGTGGCTCAGTCGGTTAAGCGTCTGACTTTAGCTCAGGTCATGATCTCACAGTTCGCGGGTTCGAGCCCCATGTCGGGCTCCGTGCTAACGACTCAGAGCCTGGATCCTGCTTCGAATTCTGTGTCTCCCTCTCTCTCTGACCCTCCTCTGCTCACGCTGTCTCTCTCTCTCTCAGAAATAAAACACTAAAAAATTAAAAAAAAATAAAAACATATTAATGAGGTGCCTGGATGGCTCATTTGGTTAAGCATCTAACTCTTTTTTTATCTATTTATTTTTAAAATAAGTTTATTTATTTTGAGACAGAGAATCCTCATGTGTGTGAGCAGGGGGTGGACAGAGAGAATTCCACACAGGATTGTATCAGCAGCACAGAGCCCAGTGCTAGGCTTGATCTTCTGAACTGTGAGACCATGACCTGAGCTGAAACCAAGAGTCAGATGCTCATCCGACTGAGCCACCCAGATACCTGTGCCTGCCTCTTAGTTTCAGCTCAGATCATGATTCCGGAGTTGTGAGATTGAGTCCTGCATCAGGCTCCATGCTGAGTGTGGAGCCTGCTTGAGATTCTTTCTCCCTCCATCCCTCTTGCAGTCTCTCTCTCTCTAAAAACAACAACAGATTATTGATATGAACAAATCTCAAAATGTTAGGTGTTTCTGGAGTGCCTGGGTGGCTCAGTCGGTTAAGCATTCAACTTTTGGCTAAAGTCATGATCTTATGGTTCATGGATTCAAGTCCTGCCTTGAGCTGTGTGCTGATATCTTGAAGCCTGGAACCTGCTTCAGACTCTTTGTCTCCCTCTCTCTCTGCCCGTTTCTCTCTTTCTCAAAAATAAACAGTAAAAAAAAAAAAAAAAAGTTTCATGGGGAAGAATTGACTAGAAGAATCTAGGGTGATAGAAATGTTCTGTATCTTAATTGAGTTAGTGGTTACATGTATATATTCAGACTCCTCGAACTGCACCCTTAACGTAATTCATTTTGGTGTATATAAATTATATCTCTCTTAAAATTTTAAGGTATTGGAGCATGTGGGTGGTTAAGTCAGTAGAACATGTGACTTTTCATTTTTGGATTCTGAGTTCAAGCCCCACATTGGGTATAGAGATGACTAAAAAAAATACACTTAAAAAAATAAATGTTAAGGTATTTTAAAAATTATTAATTATTATTAATAATTATTATTAATGCAAACATTAATACAATTCTAAGTATATTATTTTGAGGAATATGATTTAACTACTAATGATTGATACATGGTCAGTCTCCCATTCTTGACATGTCATGGAAAACTCAGTTTCTTCACGGAAAAAAAAAATTCTTATATTTACCATATTGCTTAGACCCCAAGGTGCAGTATCAGGGCAGAACCACTTACCACGTCACTGCCAAGCACATGAAAGGTGTACTGTTTAAGGGTGTGATACAAGCGATTTCAAAACTCACTACCAAAACAATGTAAAATGTGTCAGCAGTTTTTTTATATTGATTGTATGTTGAAATGATATTTTATATCGGGTTATTTTAAGTATATTAAAACTAATTAATTTCACCTGTTTCTTCTACCTTTTTTAATGTTTCTAGTAGAAAATTTAAACTATACTTCTGGCTCCAATTATATTTCTGTCGGGCAGTGCTTCTCTGAGGTTTTGGAACTGTCTTTGAAGTGTCTGTTTTTGTTGAGACAAACTCAACTATTTGTTGATTTGTTTGGAGAGCGGCAGAGAGAGAGGGAGAGAGAATCCCAAGTAGGCTCCGTGCTGTCAGCACAGAGCATAATGCGGGGCTCAATCCCAGACTGCGAGATCGTGGCCTGAGCCCAGACCAAGAGTTGCATGTTTAACTGACTGAGCCACCCAGGTGCCCCTACCTTACGTTTTTTAAAATGGATTTATTTATTGAGATATAACTCACAAATCGTACAGTTTACCCATTTAAAATTTACAATCCAGTGGTTTTTTGTGTATCCAGAGTTGTGCAGCCATCACAAGTCCGTTTTAGTCACTTTCATCACCTCAGAAAGAAACCCAGCACCCTTTACTGTCATCCCTTTGCCCCCGGTCTACTACCCAGCCCTGATTGATCTACTTTCTAACTCTTTAGATTTTTCTGTTCTGGACTTTCACATGAATGGAATCAAAGTAATATGTGAGCTTATATGACTGGCTTCTTTCATTCTAAGACTGGCTTCTTAGGATAATGTTTTCAGGGTTATCCAAGTCGTAGCATGTATCATATTCTTTTTTATTGCTGAATAATATTTCATCCTATGGGTATACCACATTTTGTTTATCCATTCGTTCACTGATAGACATTTGGATTATTTGTCTTTTGAAAAAAATTTTTTTTAAGTAATCTCCACACCAAACATGAGGCTCAAACTTAAAACCTTCAGTTTGAGAGTTGTGTGCTCTACGACAGAACCAGCCAAGGCGCCCCTGGGTTATTTGTCATTAAGCTGTTGTGAATAATGCTGCTGTATACGTTTGTGTACAGACTTTTGTGTCGGCGTATGTTTTTATCTCTCTTGGATGTTTACCTAAAAGTAGAATTGCCAGGTCAGATAGCAATTCTGTTTACTCATTTGAGGAATCACCAGCCGTTTTCTAAAACGGTGGTACCATTTTATAGTCCTACCAGCAGGACATGAAGGACCCGGTGTGTTCACACCCACACCAGTGTTTGTTATTTCCATGTTTTTGACTGTACGTTGTAGTGGGTGTGAAGTGGTATCTCACTGTGGGTTTGATTTCCCTTTCTGTGAAGACTAATGATGCTGAGCTTATTTCTATGTATTCACTGGGCATTTATATATCTTCCTAGGAGAAGTGTTTATTCAGAGCCTTTGCCTATTTTTTAATCAGGTTATTACTCTTTTATTATTGAGTTGTAATAATTTATACATTCCACAAACAAGACCCTTATCAGATACATGACTTACAAATATTTTTTTCCATTCTGTGGGTTGTCTTCTCACTTTTTTGAAGGTAGCCTTTGAATCACAAGTTTTTCATTTTAATTTAGGTAAAAAAATAATAAAACTGAGGTAAAATTTTTTCATTTCAGTGAAATGCAACTTTTTTTGGTCTTTGTTTTATTTTTTTACATTTATTTATTTTTGAGAGACAGAGAGACAGAGCACAAGTGGGAGAGGGGCAGAGAGAGAAGGAGACACAGAATCTGAAACAGGCTCCAGGCTCTCAGCTGTCAGCACAGAGCCCGATGTGGGGCTCTAACTCATAAACTGTGAGGTAATGACCTGAGCCGAAGTTGGATGCTTAACCAACTGAGCCACCCAGGCGTCCCTATTTTTTTTGTCTTTGATTGCCCATGCTTTCTGTGTCATATCTAAGAATCCTTTACCAAATCCAAGGTCATGTTGGTTTGCCCCTATGTTTTCTTCTAAGAGTTTTATAGTTTTAGCTGTTACATTTAGGTCTTTGATCCATTTTGAGGTAATTTTTATCTATGATAAAAGGTAAGGTATCAACTTAATTCTTTTGCATACTAGTCCTCACTAACAGTAAAGAAATAAGTTCATAGGATCTGTCACATACTAATAGCAGTCTTGGGTATGTCCTGTGTCTGCGTTTTCTAGGGCATCTTTGTTATTCATTCTGACATTGTGATATTAGCTGAGCCTTTAATTTCTGAACCTGCAATGGAGGCTGCTCTAGATCTTGAGGGAAAACAGAACTGGAAAAGAATAGGAAATCATTTGGGGACCCACATGGAAAATGAGAAATTTTTAATTACAGCATATAAAATAAAGGTGAAATTTCAGTTTGTCTTTTTCATATATATAATAAGAGACTAAAAAATGGATAAAAAGAAAGTGTTCACATCAATTTAATTAAGCCCAGTTATTTAACAAGTATCAACTATGGAACTTTAGTTCATTTAGACCCTGATACTTAGTGAATGATTTCCCATTCAGTTAAAAGGGACCTCTTATGACCCAATGTTTTTGAAAAAAAGATGAATCAAACAAATGGCTAATAACAAATACTATATTGACAGTTCTGGTGTACTTAAAGAATCCTATTTTGGGGTGCTTAGGTGGTTCAGTCAGGTAAGTGTCCAACTTTGGCTCAGGTCATGATCTCCATGGGTTCAAGCCCCACAGTGGGCTCCATGTTGACTGTACGGAGCCTGCTTGGGATTCTCTCTCTCTCTGCCTCTCTCTCACTTGCGCACACTTTCTTTCTGTCACAATAGATAAGTAAACTTAAAAAAAAAAAGAATCCTATTTGTTTTTGGTTTTAGCTTAGTGGTTATATTCTAGATCATGAGACCTACCTAAAACAGAATTATGGCTACTAATCTTGAATCTTCAGGAGTGTGTGGTCCTACTGAAATGTATCCGTTTACAATCAGCTCTGCCAGAGAAGGGACTTGCCTGTGGGACATTTCCTTCACATTATCAGCAGGGTTAGTATTGGCAGAGTTCAAATAGTCCTTCAGTGATCAGCCCCTTACGGCCACCACTGTCAGAGGACAAATCAGTTAACCCCTCCAGGCCTGACTTTTCTCTTTTGTCAGGTAAATGGATTGGGTTGGGTGCTCTTCAGGTCCTGTGTATAAAATGCTGTATCTGTGACTTCATGAATTTTATTTGCTATTTCGGGCTAGGACTGGGTCCTTTGAGATGGTAGATTTGGTTCAAAAAACCTTTTTTCTGCTTCTTTGTGCTGGGCTGCTTTTATTTGTTTTGGATTTGGGATGTGTGACTAAGCTGTTTGTTTTTGTTTTGTTTTTCTGTACAGAACTGTTATTAGAAAGCAAAATGTTCATAGAAGACATGAAGTGAAAAACTTAGTTAACTCTTCAATTTTCTTTAGATTTGAGAGTTGACAGGTTTAACATTTTGGAAATCATTGTAGATAAATGGAAACAGTTTGAAAGATTTTTTGTTTTTAAGTAGGCTCCATACCACAGTGGAGGCTCACCAAGATCAAGAGTTGCGTGATCTATCACACAACTGATTATGTGCCAACCAGGCACCCTGGTTATTATTTTCTTAATTATAAAATCTAATACCGTAATCAGCTTGGAAGAAATTCCTTTTTATTTTTTTATTGTTTGTTTATTTTTTTTAATGTTTTATTTATTTCTGAGAGAGAGAGCGCGCCCAACGCGGGGCTCAAACTCCTGAACTGTGAGATCATGACCTGAGCCAAAGTTGGATGCCCAATGGACTAAGCCACCCAGGCAATCCAGGAGAAATTCTTCATTGGATTTTTTTTGTGTGTTTAATGTTTATTTATTTTTGAGAGAGGGAGCAAGCACTTGCAGTAGAGGAGCAGGGAAGGAGGGAGGCAGAATCCCAAGCAGTCTCCACAGTGTCAGTGCAGATGATGCCGGCTCGAGCCCCCGAACCGTGAGCTCATGGCCTGAGCTGCAGTCAAGAATTGGATGCTCCACCAACTGAGCCACACAGGTGCCCCTCTTTATTGGATTTTTTGGAGTCAGTTTTTCAAAGAATGTTTGCTAAGATTGCCTTGTAAATGTATTTTCCTTTGACAAATGGTGACTAAATTTACCCCCATTTTAGCCCCTGTTAATAAGGGTTAAACCATTCCAGACATTTGTTTTACATTCATTTAACTCACAGAATATGTGGCCTGACATATTTCGATGCCTGGTCTTATATGGCTTATTGCTGTAATTTGATGCTTTAAGGAAAGTCCTCACCCCCATTTCTTTCCTTTCTTTTTTCTTGTCTATTTTGTTGTCTCCTTTCCAAGGGTTGGCATCTGTGGACCCGGCGCAGGCTCCCCCAGCATGTAGCGGAGAGCATGTGGGGTCATGTCAGGCCCTCTGTGGGAGGGGGCGAGGGGCCGGGAGAAGCTGTGTGTCTCTTCCCTTGAGATATAGTTCTTCCAGTCTGATGAACTATCAGATCCACTGAGTGGTTGGTAAAGCAGATCGGACAGTGACTCGACGCGGTGGGGGTGGGGGGGCTCAGTATTTTAAGTAGCAAGTCTCAAAAGTAAAGTGATTTCTCCAGGGGCTTGGTAAATAGAGCTGTGTGTGGTTGTGGAATCATGCAAAGTGGGCTGTTACTTCCTAAGCGGACTGGGGGATGAACGGGGCGGTGAGAAGTCAGGCTGGATTGGGAGGCCCTGGGAGAAGAGGGGCCATCAGCGTTGGGTTTGGTCTCGTGCAGGGACGTTCGCTTAACCCTGACAGCTGTCGATCAGAACGCCAGCCACAGAGTTCCGCGTCCCCCTTCAAGTATTTTTGAAAAGGAAGATAGTTGTGATTTGATGCCCTCTCTTCTGGGGCAAGAGGTGACGGTTGAGGCCACCAGATTCTACCTTGTACATAACTGCAGTTTCGACCTGCAGGGCAGTGGTACCTGCTGAAGTCTTACATGACTGACTTCTGGACCCAAAGTGGGCTTGACGGGGGCTGGGGCAGTAACAGCCCCCTACTGTTGGGAGCGGCCAGGCCGGGCGCTTCCCAGCAGGCCAGGCCCAGAGCCTGCAGGCCGCCTCCCCCCTGAGGAGCGGGCAGCCCCCAAGGAGGGCAGCCGGAGGTGTGGGTGCCCAGGTCAGAGATCACCGAGAGCTGTGCCCTCCCCGTTAGACCGCGGCCACACAGGTGCTGGGGAATCGGGCTGTCTCTGTGTAGGAGACAAGAAATAGCAGGCTTCCGGGGCGCCTGGATGGCTTAGTCGGTTAAGCGTCCGACTTTCGCTTAGGTCGTGATCTCGCGGTTCGTGGGTTCGAGCCCCGCGTCGGGCTCTGTGCTGACTGCCAGCTCAGAGCCTGGAGCCTGTTTCAGTCTGTGACTCCCTCTCTCTCTGACCCTCCCCTGCTCACGCTGTCTCTCTCTCTCTCCTACAAATAAATAAAACATTAAAAAAAAAAAAGGAAATAGCAGGCTTCTGCTTTTAAGGAGTCTGTGTTTTGCCCTGACCTTTGGCCAAACTGTGAATGAAAATGGGTATTAAACTTTGTGATTGTCATTCATATAGGCCCTGAGCTGATGGGAGGCCTTGGGCTTCTGGAGATGGAGACCAAGGCCTTAGAAGTCATTTCTCTTTGTAAGCAGTACATACCTGGCTGACAGTGAGGGTTCCTTGCCATTTTATTTTTTTTTTAATGTTTTTTATTTCTGAGAGAGAGAGAGACAGCATGAGCAGGGGAGGGTCAGAGAGAGAGGGAGACGCAGAATCTGAAACAAGCTCCAGGCTCTGAGCTAGCTGTCGGCACAGAGCCTGATGCGGGGCTCAAACCCACGAACCATGAGATCATGACCTGAGCCGAAGTCGGATGCTCAACCAACTGAACCACCCAGGTGCCCCTATTCTTTGCCATTTTAAAATTAAAACTGGAGGGTGCCCGGGTGGCTCAGTCAGTGATGCATCTGACTCTTGGCTTCGGCTCAGGTCATGATCTCACGGTATCATGAGTTCGGGCTCTATGCTGGCAACACAGAACCTGCTTGGGATTTTCTCTCTCTCTCTCTCTCTCTCTCTCTCTCTCTCTCTCTCTCTTTCTCTGCCACATACACACCCACTCACGCTAGCTGTCTCTCAAAATAAATAAGCTTAAAGCAAAATTTTCTTAAGGTACAGTTTTAAAAAATAAATAAATAAAAACTACAAATAATCCAAAAGAGGACAGACATTAAGTCCCCCAATGTCAGGACAGAGCTAAGCCCTGAGGAGCTTCCGCACAAGGGAGAGCGCCAGCCGGGATCTCCTTCCTTTGGCCCCATGAGGAAGGGGATGTTCCCCAGGGGCTGTGGCCACTGAGCGGCCTGGCTGGTAAGACAGCTCTCAGAAACACAGCAACATCCCTTTGAGAACGACACGGCTGGCCTGCTTGCACTCTCTTCTGGGGACAGGGTGCAGGCATTCAGGTGCTCGGTAAGAAGATGTAAACTTCTCATGTTTGCATTACATTGTTTCCTTCCTTCCTTCCTTCCATATTTTTTTATTTATTATTTTTAAGTAGGCTCTGTGCCCAACATGGGGCTTGAATTCACAACCCTGAGATCAAGAGTCACATGCTCTACTGACTGAGCCTGCCAGGCACCCCTGTTTTCTTCCCTTTTAAAAAGATAAGTTTGAGTACCTACTACGGATACAGAGCTACATATGCATTAGGAAAATCATAATATAACCCTTTCTCTCTCTGTTGTTTTTGGGCAGTCTTGTGACCTGACAGAGCAGCAGTGTGCTGGCATGGGAAGGGCGGTGACTTAGGGGTCACTGTTAGTCGCGGCTCACATCACACGCTGTAAGCCAGAGAATATATTTAATGACCTTGGATTTCAGTTTCCACCTTGCATGAAACAAGGGACCACACGAGGCACTCTTTCAGCCCTGCGATTGCAGCGTTAAGGCCATAAATCTCAATTCCCTTGTGTTTCCTCTGGGACCAGGCTATGTCTCTGTGATCTTTGCCTTCTGTGAATAATTTTCCAAGGTTGCAACAACCAGGAATCGTCCAATGAAGAGGAAAAAGCAGACATTTGGGGATTTGTGCAGCTGTGCGTTTACAAGGGCCGTTTCCATCAGAGGATTTCAGATTATCAGAAAACTGCAGTGATGCGGTGGTTACATCTTCTCTTAGACTGAAATTACAGCCCGAATGCACTTAATGATACACATTTGTACTGTAATTTGTAAACATAACTCAAAACCATGTGTCTTCGTTGGTTCGTTTGTGGTTGGCCATTCAGACCTCATTTCAATTTGACAGGGGTTTATTTTAAGATTGCTTTTTAGAGCGGTTGTTTAACATTCAAGTGATCTATTAGCGTCAAGTCTTTAGCTGGACCTGTTTTAAACGGGCTGCCTGTTAAGTAGAAAAACCAAACAGAAATTTAGCTTTCCAACCCAGCTAAGCAAAGTCAACGTAACTTAAGTTTTCTTATCTTCACATGTAGTTTTTCAGCCTGATTTCTTTCTTGAATATTCACTTGGGGTCACAGTATGTATATGAATGGAATTCCTTTCGTTACTCTTGATACCGTTGCTTAGTAAGAACTATAGATCTCTTCACAGGGTCAGAGAAGCACGCTGTACGGTAAGCTAAATGGATTTGTTAGTGACTTAATTGTGTTTCTTAATGAAATCGGTTTGAAATAATATCTGCTTCTGTAACTTTATTTCTAAGATGTTAAATGTTCTGTAAGTTCTCACTAGGCCATTACCTACGTTATTTTTTGTTTTACAGGCTAAGTATGTATTGTAAGTCTTGGTTATTTTGTTAGAGGTGAGAGTCATTTGGGTGGAAGCTAAAGATGATTTAGGTGAATAGCACACTGTGGCTCGGATGGTACTTGTCGCCCTGAGTCGTCACCCTGAGGCTCACCCCTTAGTGCTGTGGCCTCCGCCTTTCCTTCCCGAGTGCAGTTGCCATGGCTGTCACTGGGGCCTCCTTTCCTAGTTAATGACATACAGCCGCTGCCAACTTGGTAACGCAGGTTTTCAGCCCTTGCCGTGTGTGTTCCAGGTGCTCCATCCTCGCCTGCAGTGCTTACGTGGCTCTGGCTCTAGGTGATAACCTCATGGCCTTGAATCACGCCGAGAAACTTCTGCAGCAGCCCAAGCTGTCGGGATCGCTGAAGTAAGTGCGGCTCGCCCTGTGTGTCCCGGGCTCGTTGTGTGGGGCGGTTTTCAGTTAGTTGTTGGTGCACGTTGCCGCCTTTCCCTCCCTCGGTGGGATGTGTGTTATGTGGACAGGGCAGCTGGCTGGAACAATTTGGTAACTCTGTGTTGGGCGCTTTTCCCTCGCTGTGCCTCATGGGGAACAGAAATGGCATTTGCTGGACTGAGCGCCGGGAGGCAGGGCTGCACACCGTCCCCCGCCGCCTCCGGGCCCGGCTGGAGCGCGTGTTCGTCCCCGCGAGAAACGGGCCCTCGGGGAGAAGACCCCCCAAAAAAGGAGTTTCTTCAACAGGATAGATCTGATTCAGGGAATGCAGTGTAAATAGACAAACAGGAATCCTGCGCACATGAGTTCTGTTGACATTCCGCGATGCCGCCTCACTCTTCCCGTCCTTGTCATTCTAACGTTTGCTAAAGCACATCTTCCTTCTGTGGAAACTGAGTGGGTTGGTGGCTTTTATTCAGACACGGATAGTCTGCGTAGCGTTAGCACAGCTGTTTTTCTCATTCATCCTGCGGGTATGCGCTTAGAATCTCCAAAATGTAGTTACTTACTCTTCTGCCTTTGAGCGGTCTCTGTACGTTCAGTGCTTAGAACGTGAGATCGTGCTCTGGGCAATGATTCTGTGACGATTTAATTATTCTTGTCTTCAAGAAAAAGTATTACTTTATACAAGCATCTAAAATTAACAGTGATATAAAGGTGGTTTCAGGCCAGTGTTCCCCAAACACACCTTTGTATTTCAAAAAATAAAAAAAAGAATGAATAAGAGCATCCAGTGACCTATGAGACTTTGTCACGATTCAAACGTGAGACGGCTCCTGCTCTTATGCAAGGAAACCTTGTCCAATGTTCAGGCCTGGGGGGACCCTGAGCCCTGGTTGGAGGCGCCCAACCCCCTGGCCCCCTCGCCCAGGTCCGGGACGTCCCAGCCAGGAGCACCCGGAGTGAAGCACAGTCTCGGCCAGCGCGAGAATGCTCTTCTGTTTCCCTTTCCAGCGGAGGTGAGACAGGCCCTCACTGCTGCTTACAGTTCTTCGGTTGGCGGTGCGGTCTCTGTTCTCCCGTACACCCCAAGGGCACTTGCCGTCCTCAGGAGGGTTTAACTTCGTGTATCAGCTTCCCCGGGATTGGCCAAGCCATGTCCGGTCATTGCTATTTGATTCTCTTGACTATTCTCTCTTGAGTACTGGTCTCTTAATGGACACTGCGGCCACGGCCCATCTCCCCGGTGAGGACTGGCAGGCCATCCTGCCTGCGGCAACTCCACACCCCTGCTCCTTGCCCTTCGGACCCCTAGTTGGAGGTTTCCTGGCTTCCCGAGTCACAAAGGCATTGCAATCAGATAAACTCCTGGAAGACAGTTTGAACTGGCTCTTTAGATACCTGTGTTTGTGTTCTGTAATGGTCACTGGCTTGTGGATACGACATTAAAGAACATTTTTAAATTATCTTATTTCAAAATCTAATTGAAGTTACTGGTTTTTTAAAACCTAGCATTTCTGTTCAAGTGTTTGGTGGAGAAGCAAATCAAAAAGTCATTGCAGCTCCTGGTAGTTAGAAGAAAATCCTTAAAAAATTAAAGAGCTCTTGGGGCACCTGGGTGGCTTAGTCGGTTAAGCATCCGACTTTCGCTTAGGTCATGATCTCGCGGTTGGTGGGTTCGGGCCCCGCGTCGGGCTCTGTGCTGACTGCCAGCTCAGAGCCTGGAGCCTGTTTCAGTCTGTGACTCCCTCTCTCTGGCCCTCCCCTGCTCATGCTGTCTCTCTCTCTCCTAGAAATAATAGATAAAATAAAAAAAAAAAATTAAAGAGCTCTTGAGGAGTTACTGTGTATAATAAATCCCTAAAATGGTTATAGTGGAAACAGCCTAAAGTCCGAGGGCTGAGATTCACGGGGACTGAGTCAGTTGGGGCAGGCTAGCTACCGTGGGTGAGACCTGAGGGCCATGGAGATTAGATTAAGTATGGAAACTCTTAAAAATATTAGGGGGCACCTGGCTGGTTCGGTCATGGAGCACAAAACTCTTGGTCTTGGTGTTGTGAGTTTAAGCCCCATAATGGGTGTAAAGATTACTTTAAAAATAAAATCTTTTTTTTTTTTAATGTTTATTTTTGAGAGAAAAACAAGCACAAGTGGGAGAGGGGCACAGAGAATGAGACACAGAATCCAAAGCAGGCTTCGGGCTCTGTGCTGACAGAGCCTGATACAGGGCTCTAACCCATAGAGTACGAGATCATGACCTGAGCCAAAGTCGGATGCTTAACTGACTAAGCCACCCAGGTGCCTCGTGAACTCCTTTCTTAATTGGTACATGTCATTTGTTCCAGCTTAGCTAATATGAACAATTATTGTATACTTTAAGATATTTTTATAAAGAGATAAAATGTAACCCTTAATGAATCCACTTATAATTCAATTCAGAGACTTGAAATACCTGAAGCATGTGTACACCAGTCTTGTTATACACCAAGTGTCTTGTGTATATAGTCTGTTTATTTCATCTTAGGTTCCTCGGCCATTTATACGCTGCAGAAGCCCTCATCTCTCTGGACAGGATATCTGATGCCATTACGCACCTGAACCCCGAGAACGTCACTGATGTGTCCTTGGGGATCTCTTCGAACGAACAGGACCAGGGTCAGTGAGGGCCCATTTGATGGGAACTGGTCATCACCGCCACTGCCTTCCTGTTGTAACTCAGGATGCGTGCATGGAAGTTTAAGGGCACAGTTGGGAAGGGAAGGAAATTTTAGGCTGGCTCTGTTCAAATTTGGCTGTACTTACCTTGTAGGAATTGTTTGCTGGGTAGATCTGGGAGTTGATTATCGTATCACATCACCTAAATGCTCACTTTAGAAAGGGGCGCCTGGCTGGCTCAGTTGACAGAGCATGCATCTCTGATCTTGGGGTCATGAGTTCGAGTCTCATGTTGGAAATAGAGATTACTTACCAAAAAAAGAAAAGAGAGACTATTTTAAATTTAATTTTCACTTTTGAAAGCCTGGTAGTATTAGAACTTTTTTTCTGGTTTGTTTTGAAATGTTTATTTTGAGAGAGAGATGGTGCACCCACATGAATGGGAGACAGGAAGAGAGAGAGAGAAACCCAGGCAGGCTCCATGCTCAGTGCAGAGCCCAACCCCAGGGCTTGATCTGGCAGTCTGCAATATCACGACCCGAGGCATTATCAGCAGCCAGACACTTACCCAGCCGAGCCACCCAGGCCCCTCCAGAACAATTTGTTTTGATTCTCATACTGTATTTTTCTCTTTGGAGGGAGATTCTGCAGTCCAGGGAAAATAAGCATTCAAAGTCTGTTTTAAATGATGGCTAAGTCTTTAAGGAGGCAAGGCTGGCATTCCTTTTGTACAAGACGATTATACAGGACGGGGCAGGAGGGGCACCTGCTGGGTCCTCGGAAGCCCCTGCCTCCAGACCCACAGGCAGATGGCTTGGATGCCAGATTTTCCAGCTCATAAACACGTTAGGTTTCTAGAAAACACGCTCTGTCGTCCCACCCCCTCAGGTTTATTTTCATGTCTTTGTAGGATCAGACAAAGGTGAAAATGAAGCAATGGAATCCTGTGAGTAAGAAGTTCCGTAAATACTTAAAGCACCCGGCTTGCGCCCCAAGGATGCAGGCTGCAGCCTCTGTGTCCTCTGCCGTCAGCCTCAGACACAGTGCCGGGCTCCCTCCCGAGCAGCTGCGGGCGGTGGACGGGGTGGCCCCTGGCCCTGGCCTCTTCACCAGCGTCCGCGCTCTTTCTCCCCAGCTGGGAAGCGGGCCCCTCAGTGCTACCCCAGTTCCGTCACCTCTGCCAGGACTGTGATGCTGTTCAATCTGGGCAGCGCCTACTGTCTGCGGAGCGAGTACGACAAGGCCCGAAAGTGCCTCCACCAGGTGAGGCGGGAGGGAGTGGGCGGCCCACGGACGGTTTGGGGTTTGTGGGTTTTGTTACTTTGTTTGAGGCTCTGGTCAGTCTGTTAAAAATCAGAATATGACTTTTCCAAGCTTAAAAATATTCCTGCAAGGTAAACAACTGATCAGCTATTAAAAATGAACCTAGGCATGTAATGGAGAGCTCTTCCTGATGGTTGTAATAATTAAAATTTCAAAAGATTGGAAACCATCTAAATAAGGGATCATTTATTTGTTTTTAAGTTTATTTTATATTTGAGAGAGAGAGAGAATGTGAGCAGGGGAGGGTCAGAGAGAGAGGGAGACACAGATCTGAAACAGACTCCAGGCTCTAAGCTGTCAGCACATAGCCCAACGCGGGGCTCGAACCCACGAACTGTGAGATCATGACCTGAGCTGAAGTCGGATGCTCAACCGACTGAGCCCCCCAGGCGCCCCAACGGATCATTTAAATAAGGCTCATCCATTTGGCCAAACACCATGCAGGCCTAAACTCTGTACTGAAATGATCAGATATCTAAGACCTACGAAGTGAAGGGACCAGGATGTAAAACAGTCGCCTCCTGTACGTGCACAGTAGAGCTGCCAGAGGACACGCTAGAAGCCGCAGACCCTGGTTACGGGGTGCAGGGTAAGGACTGTGGGGCCCAGCACTAAAGCCAGAGACTTCAGACAGAAAGCTGGTACGAGAGAAACTCCACTGAAGAAAGCTGGCCACGTGTCACGGAAATATGCCTCCGACCCCTGCCATGGAAATGGTGCTTCAGCCTTGGGACTCTGCCAAGGCTGGGGCTGAGCCTCTAGGTTTCCTGCCCGGCCCCGCACGGCCTCGCACCCCGACCTGCAGAAGGGTGTCACCAACGGTCTGTGCCAGATGGTATATTCACGCACAGCACACGAGCGGCCCAGGTCCCTGTGCACTTGTTGGAGTAGCTGAAATGTAGGTTAAACCTATTCTCCAGAGTGGTGGCTTCTGGAAATTTCCCAGGAAGTCCCCCTTACTGTGTATAGCATTGGAGAACCGTGCCGCGTGGAAATAACCGTGAGCAATATCTAGCTTACTTAGTGGCATCCTGGCAGCACTTCTGACCCCGAATCCGAGAAGTTATGTGCCAGGACTCCCCCGATGTTTGCCGCTACCTCGCGGTTGAGTTCTGCAAGTTGGCCGGGAAGGAGCTGCAGTGTCTCACTGCTCTGTGTGGCCGCGCTGGGCCCTCTGACGGCCCTCTGAACGTGCCCACGGACCCTGGTGACTGGAGTAAAAGGGGCTCTGGTCTCCAGTTGCGGGGGGCAGGATCTAGCTCAGTTCCCACACAGCAGCTGCAGTGGTGGCCGCGCCAGGAGAGGCACATGGGCTCGCGGCTGGTTTGGGGTCTGCAGGGAGGTTTGTTTTGGGCCTTCAGTTTGTAGGTTAATTCAGCACCTGGACTTTGTTCATTGGGAGGCGGGACAGTGCACTGCGTAGACGTCCCAAGCTTGCCCCCCCAGCCGGTCTCTTTTTTTTTTTAATGTTTTTTTTCATGTTTTATTTATTTCTGAGAGAGAGAGAGAGAGAGACAGCATGAGCAAGGGAGGGTCAGAGAGAAGGAGACACAGAATCCAAAACAGGCTCCAGGCTCTGAGCGAGCTGTCAGCACAGAGCCGGATACGGGGCTCGAACCCCCCAACCCTGAGATCATTGACCTGAGCCGAAGCCGGACACTTACCTGACCCACACAGGTGCCCCTTTCTGAACGGCCACTAAGCACGACAGCACCCAGTGTCAGGAGGCTGCTGCCCTGAACCCTTGTGTCTTAGGGAACCGCAGCCACGCCCGGGACACTAAGTGGCCTGGGTCACTAGCCGCTGGGCCCTTTCAGTACCCAGAGTGCTGTGCACACCTCCTGCCCTCATGTTCTGAACTGAGCTATGACACCTCAGTGACGTGGTGAGAGGGACAGAGGCCTCCCCGTCATTCGTGAGGAACTAAGCTGTGTGCCCCAGGTGACAGAGGTCCGGCTCGTCCGAGATTTCTCCTGGGGCTGCTGGAGACCTCGCACAACTGGCCTTGTGCGAGCTTCTGGGCCCCCAGACAGCTCCCATCTTCACAGCTTGGCCTGCGAGGCTCTCTCCCCACTTTCTCCTTGTCGGATATCCAGACTGGGGAGAGGGCTGGGGAGGGGGGAGGGGACTGGGGGAGGGGACTGGGGGAGGGGATAGAGAGAGGAGGGGGAGGGGAGGACTGAGGCAGTGTGGACCCCAAGCCCTCCATTCGGAAGAAGCGTTTTTCTCTCTGCAGTCACAGCACATTCACTCTCCTCTCTCCTAGTGTTTGTTTGGGGTTAGCTGCTGACAGGCCTCTTTGCCCGCACGCCCACCGTGGTCAGGAAATGCTTCCACAAGCGAGAACACCTGACCCTGAGTGGGGAGTACAAGGTGCTGGTAAGGGGTGAGGAACAGGCTGCAGCCTGGAGACGCCCGCACTGAGGACATCTAAGTTTTTAAAGTTGTTTTTTTTTTTTACTTTGAATGAGAGCGTTGGGGAGGGGCACAGAGAGAGAAGGAGTGAGAATCCCAAGCAGGCTCCACACTGTCAGTGTGGCGCCCAGCGTGGGGCTCAGACCCACCAACTGTGAGATCATGACCTGAGCTGAAATCTAGAGTCAGACGCTTAACCGACTGAGCCCCCCAGGCCCCCCTGTATCTCCAGCTTTTTAGTCTGAATCCTTACTACTGACGTTGGGAACTTGGGGCCTACGATACGGAGTCATACGGAGTCGTTGCTTAGGAAAACAAACAGATGTGCACGTTTGAATATAAGTGCAACGACATCTGTAGTGAAGACTCACCAACAGACCCGAACTCGTGACCAAACTGTGGAATCAGAAATGTCCAAAACCCTTTTTTTTTTGAATAGTTTATTGTCAAGTTGGTTTCCATAGAACACCCAGTGCTCATCCCCACAAGTGCCCTCCTCCATACCCATCTCCCCTCTTCC
Source organism: Proteles cristata cristata (assembly GCA_017311185.1). Classification (NCBI taxonomy): domain Eukaryota; kingdom Metazoa; phylum Chordata; class Mammalia; order Carnivora; family Hyaenidae; genus Proteles; species Proteles cristata. The sequence goes on along the minus strand of JAESUZ010000170.1, from coordinate 16,505 downwards.
CCTTCCCATCAGCCCTCAGTTTGTTCTTGGCATTCAAGAGTCTCTTGTGATTTACCTCCCTCCCTCTCCCCCACTATTTTTCTCCTTCTCTTCCCCCACGGTCCTCCGTTAAGTTCCTCCTAATCCTCCTATACGTGCAAACATATTTGTCCTTCTCTGCCTGACTTACTTCACTCAGCATAACACCCTCAAGGTCCATCCACGTGGCTACACAGGCCAGATTTCATTCTTTCTCATTGCCATGTAGTCTTCCATGGTATAGATAAACCACATCTTCTTGATCCATTCATCTGTTGATGGACACTTAGGCTCTTTCCATGATTTGGCTATTGTGGAGAGTGCTGCTATGAACATTGGGGTCCATGTGCCCCTGTGCTTCAGCACCCCTGTATCCCTTGGGTAAATTCCTAGCAGTGCTATTGCTGGGTCCTAGGGGAGTTCTATTGTGAATTTTTGAGGAACCTCCACACTTTTCCAGAGGGGCTGCACCCGTTTACATTCCCACCAACAGTGTAGGAGGGGGCCCGTTTCTCCACATCCTCGCCAGCATCTAGAGTCCTCTGATTCCGACACCCTTCTTAAAACCAGTCAGAATCAAGACATGAAAGAAGAACCCCCACGCAGGTGAAAACCAAGAGGGAAGAAAAGCTTTCCCCTATTAAGAATTCATGATGGGGGCGCCTGGGGGGCTCAGTCGGTGAAGCGTCCGACTTCGGCTCAGGTCATGATCTCGCCGTTCGTGGGTTCAAGCCTCACGTCCGGCTCTGTGTTGACAGCTCAGAGCCTGGAAACTTTCAGATTCTGTGTCTCTCCCTCCCCTGCTCATGATCTGTCTCACAAAAATAAATAAAACATTTAAGAAAGTTAAAAAAAATTCATGATGGCTGGATGAGGAAAATAGTGAATCCTTGAACTAAACTGGACACGTCTGGTTGAGTCGGTGCCGACAAGGACGACGTCAGTGGGGCTGCTTAGTCGCCGGCGCCCACGGAGGATACAGCGGCGCTCCTTTGCCAACTTGTTGCTGGCGGGCTGGCTTTTTTTTTTCTTTCCGGCATTGGAGTTTGTGTCTTAAATGATCAGTGTTTCATGGGTGTCTTTTCTGTTCGGAGCGAAGGCGGCCTCAATGATCCCCCCGAAGGAGGTGCCCCCTGAGGCCATCCTGCTGGCCGTCTACCTGGAGCTGCAAAACGGTGAGTCTTCCCCCAGGCCCCACGGGCCCTGTCCCACCGCCGTATCTGCTGTTTTTCCTTGCACTTGAAACTTTGCCTGCCTTGAAGACATTACCCATCCAGTTGTTCTAGGGAAAAATGGGAGCTAGGGCGGTTTTGGGATCTTACAAATCCCTGCTTCTTCCCAGTGAACCATATTCACTTTTATCTGTGAAGAGACAGGAAAGCGTAGCTTCTGCCTCTTAATTATGATTTCTCCCTACGAGTTACCTTTTCTCTGAGGCAGCCCAGGTGGGTTGAGACCGTGAGTCAGTAAGCTGCTGAGAGGGGTACACGGTGGCATTCCGAATGCAGCTGTCATCAGTGAGTGCTACGGGGAGCCAGCTCCTGCTGAGAAGCAGCCAAACATAAAGGCAGGCCTCGCCTCTGGAGCGCATCCAGCCCGTATAGCCCCCGAGAAGGCGGGCTGGGGGCCCCGGGGAGAGCCGGCGTGAAGCGCCAAGAAATGGAAGAAACCGATGTATTAAGGTTCTGAGTCGTGCCTCCTTTTGCTCGCGGGGATCCGTACATGGTTCCTCCCTCTTTGTAGCTCTTTATGGCACGAAAGTGCCTGGGACCCAGCTGGCCCTGGCCTCGGCCTCCTGGCCCCAGATACCCTGTCCCGTGCGGCTGCCTTCAAAGGCAGGTTCTCAAGCCGGGCTCTGTGTTCGAATCGCCGCGAGGCTTTTAAAAATCCTGCTGTGCAGGGTGCGCCCCACGTCTCTTAAGTCAGCGTCTGGGAACAGATGTGTCCCGTGGCCTCAGTGGACAGCAAGGTGGCAGACCACTGCTCCCCTAGACCATCTTCCACCCCCTGGCGCGACGCTGATGGCTTGCTTTGTGTGCGCTTGATGGTGTTTCTGCGGCTGCTGTAACAGGAAGTGTTTTCTAGGGAACACGCAGCTGGCCTTACAGATCATCAAAAGGAACCAGCTGCTCCCCGCCGTGAAGACGCTGTCCGAGCTGAGGAAGAAGCCGGTCTTCCAGCCCGTCCACCCGGTCCAGCCCATCCAAATGCCGGCCTTCACCGCACAGAGAAAGTGACGTTTCTGCTCTCAGAAAACTGTTACTTGAGACCCAGGGGAGTGTTTAGGGGCCTTTGCAGTTGTATCACAGCAAGACGCATAAAAGACAGATGGTGAAAGGTGCTAGTTTTGAAGACACAATTTTGAAACGATTCTAACCCCTGGGTTTTTTGTCGTTTTGGGGTTTTTTTTGTTTTTGCTGGAAGCTTACTTAAAATTAAGGATTCACAAACTCCTTTTCATCTGTTTTTCTTTTATCTTAAATTTTGAGCCATTATGTGATGTATCTGTGACATAGGCAATTATAACATGATCTTATCAGAACAGTCTTGTATGATGTTTTTTCTTGCAACTGGTGGACTATTTTAGCATCTGAGGTTTAGTGCTGACGTTTTTAAACCTGAGAGGGCTGCCATTAGAAGAGGGGCCAATCCAGAAGCTGGCCTGGGCAGGGGGAGGGGGGGTTGACATGGTCTCCGCCTAGTTATGGCTAAAAGGACCGGAAAATGCATAGTAAACCCGCAGGGCCAGTAAAATTGGCCTAAGAGATGGTCTGCTTGGCATCACTTGCTTCAAGACTACAGAGGAAGACAAGCTGGGTTCAGGGCATGAGACGTGCTCACCCTCCAGCGCCCCGGGTCAGGGACACCGGCTCTGGGGTCTGCCAGCAGGGAGCTCAAGGTTCATTGTTAATCACTTTGCAGACGCAAACAAGAATAATTTTTTTTTTTAAGAATTTTTTTTAATTGCTTCTTTTCGGGGGCGCCTGGGTGGCTCAGTCAGTTAAGTGTCTGGCTTCAGCTCTGGGTCATGATCTCACGGTTCATGGGTTCAAGCCCCACATCGGGTTCTGTGCTGCCAGCTCAGAGCCTGGAGCCTGTTTCAGATTCTGTGTCTCCCTCTCTCTGACCCTCCCCTGCTCACGCTGCCTCTCTCTCTCTCTCTCAGAAATAAATAAAACATTAAAAAAATTGCTTCTTTTCAAGAGGCAGGTATATGTCATGCGGTTGACATGGCCACAATTTGTCCATAAGGTCAATACATGAACCTTAGGGTAAAAAAGTCCCATAATACAGGCTTGCTTTTGAAAAATTGGGTGAGGGGCATCTGGCTGGCTCAGTCAAAGGAGCATGCAAGTCTTGATCCTCAGGGTTGTGAGGTCAAGTCCCACGTTGGGTGTAAAGATTACTTAAAAATTTTTTTTTTAATGTTTTTTATTTATTTCTAGGAGAAAGAGAGAGAGACAGCGTGAGCAGGAGAGGGCCAGAGAGAGAGGGAGTCACAGACTGAAACAGGCTCCAGGCTCCGAGCTGGCAGTCAGCACAGAGCCCGACGCGGGGCCCGAACCCACGAACCGCGAGATCATGACCTAAGTGAAAGTCGGACGCTTAACCGACTAAGCCACCCAGGCACCCCAAAGATTACTTAAAATCTTAAGAAACAAAACAGAAGTGGGTGACCTCCTGGCTACAGCTGTGTTTGGTAGGTTCACCAGAGCTTGCTGTTAGGAGCGTCCCTTGCCGCCTGCATCGCTTCAGTTTCCTAGTTCAGGGACAACGCTCAGTCAGGGAAGCAGGCCACCCCCGCCGCTCCGCGTACTTCCTCACGTAGACACGTGGAGGGGAAGGTGGATAACGGCGCATCATTTACCCAAAACTTGATCTGTTCAGATGGGGGGGTGTCTACCAGAACAAGGAATTTGTGGCGTAACTGGACGTTGCCCGATGTTTCTTTTTGAGAGACTGAGAGAGAGCACGGCAGCAGGTAAGGGGCAGAGAGAGATGGGGAAGGAGAATCCTAAGCAGGCTCGGCGCTGTGAGCCCCAGAGCACCAGCCCCGGGGGACCCACTCCTGCAGAGTTGTTTGGCCAGAGCGTTTAATGGAGAGTCCACAGAAGGTGCGAATCGGTGGGACCCCACGGGATCGTGGTAGCGTGGATCGGGAAGAGGCCTGCTGGAACGTGAGGACAATGTATCTTTGGCTGAATCTCAAGGAACGAGAACTTTCCTTGCTTGCTGGTCGCCTCATGCTGTGAGCAGGTCAAGGAAGAACTCGTGCGGCCGTTCATGGCCAACAACAGGTTCGTGGCTTCAATGACAGTGGCTTTCCTGTCACTTGAGAAGGGATACACAGGGGCGCCTGGGGGGGGCTCAGTCGGTTGAGTGTCCGACTTGGGCTCAGGTCATCATCTCACGGTTTGTGGGTTCGAGCCCCGCGTCGGGCTCTGTGCTGACACCTCAGGGCCTGGAGCTGCTTCAGATTCTGTCTCCCTCTCTTTCTGCCCCTCCGCTGCTCATGATGTGTCTCTCAAAAATAAATATTAAAGTTTTAAAGAAAAAAAGAGAAGGGATACACAGGCAGCCGTTGTCCCCGGTTCTAGCGCCCAGTGGTGCCCTCGGGCTCAGCGCTGTTCTTCCCGCCACTGTCCTTAGCATTTGGGCTTCTGTCCCGCGACCCCGGAGTACGTTCCAGCCTCGCGTCTGCATTGAAGGCCAGGAGAGGAGGACTGAGGCGCCCCGTCCTCACAGGAGACTCTGAGGGACAAAGTCCCAGGAACCCCAGGGGACCTCAGTTTCAAGTCTCCTCAGCTGCGGGGAGGCAGTCCCACACCGCGACTGCCACCCTGGCCGGAGAGGACGGGGAGTCCGGGCGAGCGTTTGTCCAGCCTGCGAACTCGTCCGGGTGCTTGCGGTCCATGAGCGTCCGGCGGCCCGCAGCCCACCCCGCGCAGGCCCGCACATGCGACGTCAGCGCTTCACTCGGTGACTGTCCCTGCTCCTTGTGGGCCAGGCCAGGGGGCCTTTCCACCCGTTCCCGGCCCAACGTGTTCATGCCACCTTTGTTAAGTGACTAAACAAATATGCTAAAAGATCGCAAATGCCATTTCCCTGAAGTTTTTCGTAGGTGTCCCCGTGTCTCCCGTCTGGGGTCTCTTGCGATACGTACCTTTGCTGGTAAGAGCGCGGCTTTCTGTAAACAGATACGGGAGAGGCAGGCATCAGTCTTAAGTCCTCTTTACAAGGGTTTGAGATCTTAATTTTAAGATCTTTTTCTTTTAATGTTTTTTTAATTTCTAGGAGAGAGAGAGAGACAGCGTGAGCAGGGGAGGGTCAGAGAGAGAGGAAGTCACAGACTGAAACAGGCTCCAGGTTCCGAGCTGGCAGTCAGCACAGAGCCCGACGCGGGGCTCGAACCCACCAACCGCGAGATCATGACCCGAGTGAAAGTCGGACGCTTAACCGACTAAGCCACCCAGGCGTCCCTTAATTTTAAGATCTTAATTTTAAGTAATCTCTACACCCAACGTGGGGCTCGAACTCACAAGCCCAGATCAAGAATCACATGCCGCACTGACTGAGCCAGCCAGGCGCCCCCAAGGTGAGTTCCGAGAAGAGCCTCACTAGCCTCGGGTCAAGCCCCACTACCCACTCGGCTTCGCGCAGGCCGCTGAGAAGCGAACGCCGGCGGTCCCGAAGCTGTAAGGCCCGAGCCCTCAGCAGAGCTGGCCTGGCCTCTGTCGTGGCCCTGCCCTCAGGTCCCAGGACGGCTCCACTCTGCCGAGTCCTCCCCCTGTCCCCCGGCCCCCACCTGCCTGCGCCTGGACCCCACACACCCTCCACCCGCGTGTCTCGGCCCCGAGTTGCCACCAGGCATAGGCCACTTAACCACTCGCAGAATGCGGGGACCTGTCCTCAGGGTCCAGTGAGGACTCAGATGAGGCGATGGGTGCCAGGGGCACCCGGTGGACATTCGCTACCGGTGGGTGCCACCTGCTCAGCCCCGGGCCTTCTCCACGCTTCCTTCGGCTCGGTGCTCCCTCAGCCCCCTATCCAGTGCCCGTGGCAGAAGCCTTCTGCAGAGAGGTGCGGGACGCCCTCACCGACTGGCTTCAGATGTTGGCTCTCCCACTGCAGCAAGTTTGATCTGGATCAAGTTATGCCTCTTTGCACCTCGGTTTCTTCATCTGTGCAATGGGGATTCTAATGGTTACCTCCCCACTGGGTTGGAATGAGCTTTAAGGGACCGGCCCTTATTGCTCGAGGTGCCTTGAACTCCAAATGGGAACGCCATGACTTTGAGACCCTCTCCTGCTCTATTAAGGAAACATTACACATTGAGGCAGCTCTGCAGATGGGGGGCAGGAGCAGGGAGAAACTACCTTCCTCACTCTGGACGTGCCCAACGTTAAAAGATAAACCGAGGCATAGTAAACATTTTAAGAGTTGGAGCAAACATCGATCTAAATCGGGCAGCATTCAGTCTAAGAGAAAGGAGCCCAGAGGACCTGTGCAAAATAAAAGACGGGGCTCCTGGGTGGCCTGGTCTGTTAAGCATCTGACTTCGGCTCAGGTCATGATGCTTCAGTTCGTGAGTTCGAGCCCCGCGCCCACCTCTGTGCTGCCAGCTCGGCGCCTGCAACCTGCTTCGGATTCTGTGTCTCCGTCTCTCTCCGCCCCTCCCCTGCTCACACTGTCTTTCAAACATGAAAAAATAAAGACAGACGGCAGAAGGAAATGGGAACAAGGAAGTTATGCTGGCAAAAAAGAAAAGGGCAGTTATTGCAAAGTTACTTTACAGATGGAGGGTCTCTCAGGCAGGTTACCAAGCTAGTGCTGATCTGATTAACTGGTTAAGATTCCACTTCTGGGAGACCCAAAACGGTAAGGGGAGGCTCAGTTTGGTGCCGAGGGGCTTAGCATAAGCGGCTGTCTTTGGAGCCTCGTGTTTTGATTTTCATACCAGGATCTGGGGCGTAGTAGTTGTTCAGTAAACACTGGCCTCCTGTGCTCATGGTGCCATTCTCCCCACCCTGCCCAGCTCCTCACCCTCGGGTGGCAGGAGGCCCCAAGTCTGCCTGCCTCAGGTCCCTCATCCCGGGCAGGTGACGGGGCTGAATCCTGCCCTGGGGCTCCTTCCGGAAGCCGGCGAGGGGCCCCCAGGGAACCTGCTCGACTCCACTTGGCCTCCGTTGGCCCCTCCCTCACACCCCCCGCGTCGCCCAAGCGGGATTCTCTGCCGTCTCCCCGACGGAGTCCCCATTCCCCGCCACGCCCTAGAAGCTTCTCCGTGTCACCCGTCGGCATGCGGGCCGTCCCACAGCGCCTCGGGGCGGCCCTAGCCCCCCCACCCCGGAGATGCGCTGCCCTTAAACCCCAACCTTCCTTCGCTGCAGGGGCGCTTCCCGGGGGCGCCCTGCGCTGGTGCGCCCTGCGTCGAGCCCCGAGAGTCCCGGGGCGAACCCTCAGGCCCCGCCCGCGTGGGGTTTTCTGTCAGCTGTCTTCTCCCCGCTCCGGGACGGCAAGCACTGTGAAGGCGGGCTGGCCGTACACCGTGCAGGGTGTGGATTGTGCTGGAGCCGCACGGTCCGCTGGGCGCCACTGCGGGGGACGTGTCTCCTGGCCCGGCGCGGCCGTAGCGTGACCCGCAGGGTCGCAGGGCGGCGGCGTCCCCGAGCCTCTGGGCCTCCTCAAGCGAGGTAAACAGCGGCCCGGGGCGGGGGGCGGCCGGGCCCGCAGTAACCGCCCCGGACGCACTCGGCGAGCAAGGCGCCCTCCGCGGCCGCCCCCCGCGGAGGGAGGGGGCGCGAAGGCCCGGGGGCAGGAGCGGGGGGCGCGGGGGGCGCCGCAACCCCTCCTCCGGGGCACAGGGGAGCCGTGTGGTGACGGACAATTGTCCTGGCGGATTTAGGAGGATTTGGCCAAGTGTCCCCGTGGGCCCCCGGCCGCCCCCTAATCCCGTCCACATTTCAGACTACTTAGGATCGCATTAAATGTCAAAGCCGGCGTTTAGGGAAATATCTACATTTCGTATGCATCGCCCGGGCCCGCAGAAAAGCCGAAACGAACCTTCGAGCATGTGGCGCGAGAGGCTCGCTGTGTGGTCCCGAGCGCGAATGCGGAGGGGGGCCGGCGCCCCCGCGGCCTCCCCGCCCAGGAATGCGGGCCTTTCACATGCAGAAAACGCTAATGCTTTGTTCCCGACGCGGCCTCCCCGAGGCGCGGAGGCGCCCGGCCGGATGGTCCCGGCGGCATCTGCCTGGGAGCGGCCCCGGGTCGCCGTCCCCACCCCCCGCCCGCCCCTCCCCCAGCACGGCCGGCTGCGGACTTCTGGGAGGGCGGCCGGCAAACGTCCTCGGCCTTCCCTTAGCCCGCGGGAAGGCCGCGGGTAGCTATTCTGGAACTTTCTCAAGGGATATCCTTTCCCTTTGGCGGCACTAGGCAGGTTCTTTTTTTTTTTTTTCTTCTCCAATTTCCATTTTATTTAGCTCTTTTCAGTTATTTTATATAAAGCAACTCCTTCCATCGAGGAGGACGAAGGCCTCGGGAGGCCCACTCCCGTCCGCGCCCTTGCGGCAGGAAGCCTGAGCTCCACGTGACGCCTCGCGGGCGCTCGGGCCGAGCGGGCGCGTGCGCGTGCGCGTGCGCTGCAGGGGACACGCGCACGGCCCGCAGGGCGCAGAGGCGGCCCGAGGCCCGCGGCGGAGGCGCACGGAGCGCGCACGCGCCCCCGCCGCGCCGGGCGGACCGGACCCGCGGGGCCCAGGGCGCCACCTGCCGGCGATGAGGTGCAGGGCGCGCGAGCCGCGGGGGTGCGGGGCGCCCCGAGCTCGCCTTGTCCCCCAGCGGCCGCGGCCCCGTCCCCGGCTCGGGGCCCGCCCCCACCCGAGGGGACCCCGCATTTCCCAGGGCGGACACCGGCGACCTGCCGACAGCTTCCTTCAATGATGATGTTTATCTGATTCATTTCATTTTTTTCATTGTACTTCCTTTCTTAGGTTTATTTGCTCTTTTATTTAGTTTTTTTTTTTACCGAGTTTTATTCATTTTACCTTCTTTTTATTTTATTTCGCTTATTCTGCTTCCTTATTTTGTTTATTTCATTCGTGTTCATTTTGCAAATTTTATTTCATTAGCTTTGTTCATTTTATTTTAGTTTCTCCCATCCATTATCTAATTTCATTTTAAATCTGCGTTTTACATACTGTGTTGTTTAATTTGACCTCGTTTGTTTCACTTCTTTTCTTGGTGAAGGAAAGAGGGGGATACCTTTTTCACCCCATCCGGAGGCTCATGAATTCTGCATCCGAGTTTCGAAAAATACTGAAAGCAAATATTATGTTAGCTCCTCTGCACAACCAAATCTGAAACTCCGATCCGTCAGAGCCAAGGTTTGCTATCATGATCGGGGCCAGGAAAAGTGGCCAGTGACCGAAAGTCATGAATAAATAGTTTTCCAGCTGACAGGGTGTAAAACACTCCTTTCTGTCTTCTGTCTTGGAGATTTTTAAACTCCAAGGCACCTGCCCTGGACAAGGCACACTCCCCACATATACCGGGGGGAAGTCGAGTTCAGAGCACCCGGTCCGAACCTCGTGAGTTCTGAGCCAAACTGGATGGAGACAAGGACCCAAGAATTCTAAGAAGGCTTCCTGGAGGAAGTCTCATTTCAGGTGGGCAGACGGAGAGGGGCGGGGGACTGGGCCGCGGGGCGCGCTGCAGACAAATAAAACCAGGAATGGTCTCACACTGCCCAGCGCGCCGGGTGCCGGAGGGACAGTGAGTTGTGACATGAGGTAGGCGAGGGGTGGTTTCTCAGTGCCCACACCCTGTGGGTCTGTGGGTGGCATAGAGGCCTTAGTGCCTGTGACCCCCCCCAAAGGCCATGAACATTATGGTGTGTGTCCTGTGTTACTGGGGGACGGGGGGAATAAGTCACTATTTCCTATGGGTTCTCTAGAAGGCTCCATGAATTGCATTTCTGAATTTTCACCTTATCTTCCTTTTACTTTGAGAAAGATTAAACATGTATGTAGATAAAAGTGCAAAAGTGGTTTAATGCACGCCTTTACACCCTAGATCCACCTATTACCACTTTGCTAACATTTGCTTTAGCATGTTTCTGCTCTCTCCTACACGCACGCACCTCTGCATTCATTCGTGTCTGAACCCGGTGAACTTTTGAGAGTGAGTTGCAGACACGCCACTCCACCACTGAACGCTCCGGCCTGTATCTCTCACAACAGGGCCGTTCTGTGTACAACTAAACACAATTATAGCTCCCAAGAAATGTGTAATTTTGCTGAGTAATACACCATCCATATTTAAATGTTCTCAGTTGCCCCCACTGTGCCCTTTTCTGACATTCTACCCCTTCATCCAGAATGCACTTGGAGACCCTGCACCGCGTGTAGCTGTCACAGGCCCTCCTTAGTGCAGAGCGTCCCCCGAGCCTTTTTGCTCACTCATGACATTGATAGGTTTTTTTTAAGTCAGCTTTTTTTTAATTAATTTTTTAATGCTTAATTTTTGAGAGAGACAGAGACAGAGCATGAGCAGGGGAGGGGCAGAGAGAGAAGGAGACACAGAATCTGAAGCAGGCTCCAGGCTCTGAGCTGTCAGCACAGAGCACAATGCGGGGGCTCAAACTCATGAACCGCGAGATCATGACCTGAGCCAAAGCAGGATGATTAACCAACTGAGCCACCCTAGTGCCCCAACATTGATAGTTTTGAGGACTCCAGGCCAGCGGTCTTGCAGAAGTTTCCTCTACCCGGATTTACCCAATTATATATTTTTTAATCTTTTTAATGTGTATTTTTGAGAGTGAGAGACAGAGCACGAGCAGGGGAGGGGCAAAGAGAGGAGGAGACACAGAATCCGAAGCAGGCTCCAGGCTCCGAGCCATGAGCAGAGAGCCAGACACGGGGCTTGAGCCCACAAACTGCGAGATCATGACCTGAGCTGAAGTCAGATGCCTAACTGACTGAGCCACCCAGGCGCCCATATCTGATTATTTCTTGATGACTAGACATACATTTTTACGAGTTGGAGGCTCATTGTTTTCATTCCTGACACCCCTTTCCCCAAGCTGAAGTACCTCTCCTCGGAAGCCAGGACTGTGGTTACCTACAAAGGGTTCAGCTCTTCCTTTCCTGACTCTTTCCAGCACCCTATTTCCACACGCGGACATCCATATTTCCTTGCCTAAAACTGGCACATTTTCCAGATTGAGAAACTCAAGTTTTTTCTTTTTATGGAGCTTGAACTCATGACCCCGAGATCAAGACCTGGGCTGAGATCAAGATTTGGCCATTAACAATGAGAAACAGTGAAATCTGGCCATGTGTAGCAACATGGATGGACCTTGAGGGTGTTATGCTGAGCGAAATAAGTCAGGCAGAGAAGGACAGATACCATATGTTTGCACGTATAGGTGGATTAGGAGGAACTTAACGGAGGACCATGAGGGAGGAAAAGGGGAAAAATAGTGGGGGAGAGGGAGGCAAACCATGAGAGACTCTTGAATGCTGAGAACAAACTGAGGACTGATGGGTGTGGGGTGGGAGGGGGAAGATGGGCATGGAGGAACGCAGGGGATGAGCACTGGGTGTTACATGGAAACCAACTTGACAATAAACTATTTAAGAAAAAAATAAAAAACAAAAAACCATCACCAACAACAAAAGATTTGGCCATTTAACCAACTGAGCCACCCGGCAGCCCTGGGAAACTCAATTTTCCATTGCCGTCTAATCACTGTGGCTTCCATTAGCACAAAACACGGACACGGGCGGACATGGGAGATACGGAAGTGGACCCAGGCAATGGCCAAAATGGCGGCTGGAGGAAACCTGCTCGGATGGGGAGAAGGACCACAGAGGTGAGAAGCCATGGGCCGTGGCGGTTCGTGCCGGACCCACATCTGCTGAGATGGGCGGACAGCAGTCTTGAGTTGGGATTGACCCACGTGCAGGCGGGGGCAGACCTGGCGCCTTCTGACCCACCCCAGGGCTGCGGGAACCTGCAGATGGGCGGGGGGGTATAAAGAAAGAAGCCTCCTCCCAATTCTTGGACCCCACGGCTCCTGTGGCCGCAGTCGGCAGCAGGCCCAGGGGGCGTTCTGTCCCCGTGGGGAAGGGCGCCCCGGGAAGGGCAGGGCCGGCCAGACACCCAGTGAAACTCATCACTCAAACTGGGCGAAAGATGGGTTTCCTTTGGGAAGTGACCCGCTTTGCTTTCTTTCTCGTTTGTTGGCGATGCGTCCACTCGTATGTCCTCTCTTCCCGGGGCCGGCTTCAGGGAAGGCGGGGACCACGCAGACCCTAGGGCCCAGCTGCCCGGGGTCTAGTCCCAGGGGCGCTACTTCCTGTGTGACCTCGGGCAACTTACCGCTCTTGCTACAGCTTCCTTATTTGTAAAACGGGAGTGTAATAATAGGAACCTCCGAGGCCTGTTATGAAGCTTGTATGAGGTCACATTTGTAAGGCTCTGGTAATAGTGCCTGGCACTTAGTAAGTACCGTATCAGTGAACATTAAATAAGTAAAAGAGACACAGAGAGAGAGAATCCCAAGGAGGCTCTGCACTGACAGCACAGAACCTGATGCGGGGCTCGAACTCCTAAAACGTGAGATCATAACCTGAGCTGAAATCAAGAGACAGAGTCAGAGGGGCGCCTGGGTGGCTTAGTCGGTCAGGCGTCCGACTTTCGCTTGGGTCATGGTCTCGCGGTTCGTGGGTTCGGGCCCCGCGTCGGGCTCTGTGCTGACTGCCAGCTCAGAGCCTGAGCCTGTTTCAGTCTGTGACTCCCTCTCTCTCTGACCCTCCCCTGCTCACGCTGTCTCTCTCTCTCTCTCTCCTAGAAATAAATTTAAAAAACATTAAAAAAAAAAAGAAAAAGAGACAGAGTCAGATATTCAAAGGACTGAGCCACCCTGGTGCCCCAAAGATTTTTCTTTTTTTAATGTTTATTCATTTTTAGAGAGAAACAAGACAGAACATGAGTGGGGGAGGGGTAGAGAGAGAGAGAGAGAGAGACAGAATCCGAAGCAGGCTGCAGGCTCCCAGCTGTCAGCCCCAACGCAGGGCCCAAACTCCTAGCCGGTGAAATCATGACCTGAGCCAAAGTAGGAAGCTCAACCGACTGAGCCCCCTGGGCGCCCCACCCCAAAGATTTTTTGAAATCAAAATAAAAAGGTTTCGCTTGTTGTCAATGAGAGGAGAGTTCTGGAAAGGCCAGGACAAACGGAAGCCATGAAGCTAATGGGAAGGTGACTAGGGCCACAGGAGCCAGGCAGGCCTACCCGGGTGGGGGCAAGTGGGTGGCGCTGGAGAAAGCTACAGGGCGGGTCTCCTTTCTAGGCCCCCGGGCTTTCCTTTCCGAGAAGGAAAAGGGGATCCTTTCATTATAATCCAAAGTAGAGATGAGTTTAGGCGGCTGCATGGCTGGATTTTCCACCCTTCAAAAATCCCACTCTGCTTGAGAAAGGTCTTAATTAGGTCCAGCGGCCTTAACTAGGGGCCGCCTAGTCCGTGTTCCTTTTTTTAAGAGGGTGAGCCCACTGAATTAAAATTCGATTAATCCAGCTTTAAGGGCAAGAAAAACTATTTGTGAAAAATCATTAAACAGCACGTAAAACCCTTTGAGGAGCAGCGAAGAGTCAAAGGACAACCTGGCTTTTGTTAAGGTACTTTGGCCCCAACGAGTTAACTTTTTTGAGGAATTTTAACAAGACAGTGGTCAGAGTGGAATTTGTTCGTGTCGTTTATTTAAGGTTTTACAAGGCCCTGAAAAGAGCCCCCCTCCCCTGGGTCCGCACGACAGGAGAGGAGTCTGGTAACAGCGTGGTGAGAGGTGAAGTCATGGGGGAGGGGGGGTTTGAGCCCTGTGAGGGGACAGCTGGAGTGGACGCTTCCACGGTGTCACATAGAGGGTGCGGGGTCTGTCCCAGGCTAAAGGGGACAGGAGAGACGGGGCCCTGGGAAGGCCAAAGCAGGCGTGCCCATTAAGGAGATCATTAGGACAGCTGGTGAAATGTGCCTACGGTCCGCGGATTAGATACTAGCACTGTATCGACGGGACATTTCCTGACTGGTAACTGTGCTTGCGTTCTGTAAAATAATGCTCGTACGCTTAGGAAATGCACAAGGAACTGATTAGAAGCAGAAGGGTATCATATCTCCTTCCAAATGGTTCAGAAAAACAATCCCATATATAAAGTTAGACGGGGCGCCTGGGTGGGTCGGTCGGTTGAGCGTCTGACTTCGGCTCAGGTTATGATCTCGCGGTTCCTGGGTTCGAGCCCTGCATCAGGCTCTGTGTGGACAGCTCGGAGCCTGGAGCTGCTTCAGATTCTGTGTCTCCCTCTCTCTCTGACCCTCCCCTGCTGGTGCTTTGTCTCTCAATTTCAAAAATAAGTAAACGTTAAAAATTTTTTTAAGTTATATTTATACAATTATGTATACACACACACACACACACACACACGCACACACACACACACACACAGTTGGCCCTTGAACACCAGGACTTTGAACTGCACCAGCTCCACTTACATATGGATTTCTTCAATAAATACAGTACAGTACTGCAACTGTAGTTTCTTGATAACATTTTCTTTTCTCTAGCTTCCTTTATTGTAAAAATACAGTATGTAATCCATAGAACATACAAAATACATACAAAATATGTGTTAAATGACTGTTGATATTACCGGTAAGGCTTCTGGTCAACAGTAGGCTATTAGTAGTTTCGTTTTGGGGAGTCAAATGTTCTACACGGATTTTCAGCTGCACAGGGGTCGATGCCCCCAACCCCTACCCACACAGTTCAAAGCTAACTGTATAATGCATCCATTTGTACATGCAATGTATATGTATTAATGTTTAATAATAATACAGGCATGATAAGGGGCACCTGGCTGGTTCAGTTAGTGGAGCATGTGACTCGATCTTGGGGCTGTGAGTTCGAGCCCCACGTTTGGCTTAGAGATTACTTAAAAAAAAACAATAGGAGAGGCGCTTGGGTGGTTCAGTCAGTTAAGCGTCAATCTTGATCTTGGGTCAGGTCACCATCTCGGCTCAGGTCTTTGCTAACATCAGGGAGCCTGCTTGGGATTTTCCCTCTCCCTTTCTCTCTACCCCTCCGCCACCATGCTTGTGCTCCTGCTCGCACTCTCTCCCCTCTGGCCCTCTCCCTTGCTTGCAGGTGTGCACCCGGACTCTCGCTCAAAAAAAAAAAAAAAGATAATTTCAAAATACGAAGTAAACAAAATAAAAATAAGTGAAAAACTAAAATAAGCTTAAGAAGAGAGAAAAGAGGGAAGGAAGGAAGGAAGGAAGGAAGGAAGGAAGGAGGAAGGAAGGAAGGAAGGAGGAAGGAAGGAAGGAAGGAAGGAAGGAAGGAAGGAAGGAAGGAGGAAGGAGGAAGGAAGGAAGGAAGGAAGGAAGGAAGGAAGGAAGGAGGAAGGAGGAAGGAAGGAAGGAAGGAAGGAAGGAAGGAAGGAAGGAAGGAAGGAGGAAGGGGAAGGAAGGAAGGAAGGAAGAAGGAAGGAAGGAAGGAAGGAGGAAGGAGGAAGGAAGGAAGGAAGGAAGGAAGGAGGAAGGAGGAAGGAAGGAAGGAAGGAAGGAAGGAAGGAAGAAGGAAGGAAGGAGGAAGGAGGAAGGAAGGAAGGAAGGAAGGAAGGAAGGAAGGAAGGGAAGGAAGGAGGGAAGGAGGAAGGAAGGGAAGGAAGGAAGGAAGGAAGGAAGGAGGAAGGAAGGAAGGAAGGAAGGAAGGAGGGAAGGAGGAAGGAGGAAGGAAGGAAGGAAGGAAGGAAGGAAGGAAGGAGGGAAGGAGGGAAGGAGGAAGGAAGGAAGGAAGGAAGGAGGAAGGAAGGAAGGAAGGAAGGAAGGAAGGAAGGAAGGAAGGAGGAAGGAGGAAGGAAGGAAGGAAGGAAGGGAAGGAAGGGAAGGGAAGGAAGGAAGGAAGGAGGAAGGAAGGAAGGAAGGAGGGAGGAAGGGAGGGAGGGAGGGAAGGAAAGAAGGAAGGAAGGAAGGAAGGAAGGAAGGAAGGAAGGAAGGAAGGAAGGAAGGAAGGAGGAAGGAAGGAAGGAAGGAAGGAAGGAAGGAAGGAAGGAAGGAAGGCGGAAGGAGGAAGGAAGGAGGTGCCATGTAGAGAAGCACACAAAATGCTTGGTTTCTGACGTCTGCTCCAGGAGCCCCTCACGGGCTGTGGCACTGGGAACCCCCAAGGCCCCCGCCTCAGTCACTGAGGAGCCAGGGTCAGCCGTGCGGACGGCGGCCAGCTTGCAGTGGCCAGTGGTGCCCAGGCCAGAGCTCTGACTAGGCCCCCCACGCCCAGGAGCCTGACCAGGGGGACACCGTGTCGCATCGCTGCGCTGCTGTCCCACGAAACCGCCGGCAGCATGAACGCGCGTGTGTGTCTGGGTCTGGGAAGGAACCTGCCAGAAACGAGCTCCTCCCCGGACGGGACAGTGGAAGTCAGGTTCT